>PVKH010010883.1:0-18027 GCA_004027955.1 Chaetophractus vellerosus | reverse complement strand
AGCTGGGAAATTCTCTCCGAATGTTGAAATCAGTTCCCTTTTATAAGCAGTCAACTGAATGGATAACAGCGTCATCCATTCTTCATCCAATCTTGCTGATTGATGCAGATGCAATTAGCCCCAGGCTTGCTGGACCCAACAGCTGGGCACAATTACCTGGCCGAGTTGACACATTAGCCTAGCCATCACAGTATCTTTACAATATTTAGCCTTTCCTTTCCATGAATATGGTATATCTATATGTTTTTAGGAAACCTTAAAAATCAGAGAAAATCAAATAACTAGTATAGTAAAATGCATACATTTCCACTAAAATAGCTAAAATTAAAACTCTGATGTCATCAAAGTTTGGTAAATGATTTGGAGCAAAAGGAATCTCAATTTATACTATTAATGGTAGCATAAATTGCTTAACCACTCCAGAAATGTGTCTTGTAAGTGTACAGTCCACATAAATGGGGATACATGTTCACAAAGAGACATATGGAAGAATGTTCACATGATTTTTTTTATCAGAGATTAGAACTAAAATCAAAATTATTAAGGCATTGAAACATTTGGGGTGCCACATCCATTCAAAAGAAAAGTAAATTCCTATATACATGTCAATAAATGTCAGTAAAGCATTTGATAAAATTCTTTTTTTTTTAAAGATTTATTTTTTTTATTACATATCTCCCCTTCTCCCCCCACCCCCGCTGTGGCGACGTGCCGAGAGTGGTCACCGCGCAGGCGCAGCTTTTCCCGCTTGTGGGCGGTCTCTGCGTCCGTTCACAGCCGGCTTTCAGTTCGCGGGTGGCTGGCTGCACTCCATCCACGGGCGACCTGCCCTGCCCATGGCGGCTCTTGCTCTGTCCATGGCAGCTTCTTGCCCTGCCCACGGCGGCTCTGGCCCGCCCATGGCGGCTTGCCATTCTCAAGGTGGTCTGCCCGCTAGGAGAGGTCCCCGGGAAATGAACCCGGGGCCTCCCATGTGGTATGCCAGCGCCCTATCCACTGGGCTATCGAGCCGGCCCCTGATAAAATTCTATATCTACTCTTACTAGGATAAAATGTCTTAGTAAATTAGAAACAGATAAAAAGGGTCAGTCTCATTAAGTGTCTCCAAAGCGCCTATAACAAATACTCTATGTCTTGACTAACAGTGAAACATTTCCTTTAAGAATAGGAATAAGGTAAGGTTGCCTATCACCATGTCTATTAATCAGTGAATTGAAGGTGTTAATTTAGGCAGTAAGAAATAAAAGGGAAGAAAATTATGAAGATTGGAACAAAAGAAACAAGCTTGCAATTACCTACAGATGATAAGATTGTCTATGAATAAAAATTCAATTCACTAAGGAACCTATCATACATTTCTAGGAATTCATTAGAAAACTTAGGATTCTTGATTAAAACACCAATGTCTGAAATTCTATAGATTTTCTTGAAGCTATAAGATAATTTAAAAAGCAATATAATTGTAAATATTCTTTACAAATTATAAATTCCCTAGGGATAAATCTAAGAAAAGACATGCAATAATTTTCATTAAATTAATAATTAAAAATTATTAAAAGCCATTAAAGGAGACTTTGTAGATGGAAATACACACTGTGTTCATTGACTGGAAAACAAAATCTTAATGGTACAGTTCTTCTGAAATTGATCTATATATTCAATTTAACCCTTAGCAAAATCCCTGCAGATTTTTTTTTCTTTAGTGGAAATTTACATGTAGCATCTACAATATACTCAGGTGAGCAAGGAGCCAAGATTAGCCAAGACACAGCTGGAGAGGAACTAAGCATGTATATTTGTCTTCCCTGACACAAGGATTTATCATAAATAAATAGTAATGAAGAAAGTGTGATATTGAACAGGGTTAGACAAATAGAATAATGTAAAGCAATAGAGAGTTCAGAACATAGAACAGCACAGCTAATAATGAGGATCAATGGCTAAAAGATGGACTTTGATAAAGAGCACTGGGACAATTGATTATGCAGATAAGTAAAAAGAAAACATGTCTTTTCCTTATACCAATGCAAATATAAATTCCAGTTGGATTATAACTTGAAAAAAGCAAACCTAAAAATTTTAGAAGTCAGTACAGGAGAATAACTAAGACTTTATGATAGGAAGTGTTTCTCAAACAAGAGCGTATAGCACTGAATAAAAATGGAAATATTGATAGATTCATCTACATAAAAATTAACAACTTATGCTTATCAAAATATGCAAAGAGAAAGGGAGAGTCACAACTGACAGAAGATATTTGGACCATCCATCACTGACAAGTATTTATATCCAGAGCATATAAAGGACTTTTGAATATTAATGAAATAGAAAAAATGTATGAAAGGCTTGAAAAGGTACCTTACAGGGAAGGATTCACTACTGACCAATCAATATGTGAAAAGATGTCTGACCTTCTAATAATCAGGAATTTCTCCAGCTAAAACTGCTACAAAAAAGCATTACACACCTAACAGATTGGCAAAAAAATAAAAATCTGACAATATCTAGTATAGACAAGGATTAAGAGCACTTATAAACTCCTAGAGGGAATACAAATGGGTCTAAACACTTCAGGAAAAAATGGCATTATGTTAGAAAAGTTAAAATATTTCTACCTTAAGGCTGAGCAATATCTCCCTTACTTCACACCAACGATCTACTCTTGCAAATGTGCCCCAATGAAATACAAGAATTTCATTGCAGCACTGTGTATAATAGAAAAAAATCTGAAACATTTCAAATGTTCATCAGTATTAGGGTAGATTAATAAATTATATATATTTGCATGATGAACAACTATACGTTAGTAAAATGGAATGAATTTCCCTTCTAAACACAAAGTGGACAACTCTCAGTATCATAACATTGAATAAAAAAATAGTGTAGAAAAACATTTTTGTATTTCTATATTTCATAGATTTTTTTAAAATATGCAGATCTGAATAATATATTGAGAACTGAAAATAAGTCAGGAAAACTAAAAGAAAATCAAGGGAATAATAAAAACATATTTCAAGAGTATAAAGCAGAAATAAGTTATAATGAAATATAATAAAGGGGATCTTACTGGTGATTCTAGTGTGTCTTGAACTAAAAATTGTGATCAGCTCAATCCAGTGCAACTGATAAAACAGATAATCCCAGACTGCAGTGGGAGTACAGAAGAGAGAATCAACCGAGCTGAAAGAGAAGGGATGATTTGTGTATTTATATCTCCCAGTCATCCAGTCATTTTATACACTCTATTACTTACACTCCTAGTACTATACCATAAAATGAAGATGTTGAGTACAGTCTCTGCAGGTCCTTCCATTTACAACATTTTAAAATTCTATAAAATCAGGAGAGTTCAGATATTGTCAAAAATGAAAAATATAGAGATGAAGTGACAACACTGTCCATCCTCTTCCCATGTGTACAAGTTCACAATCTATTTAGGCCTGGAAAATACTGGGGACATAATTATGCCATTCATTTTTTGGTCATAAGACTTTGGCCCTAATATTTACATCTAGGTTATAAGGAGTGATGGAGAAAAAAAGATGACCTTAATTCTATAGCCAAACGGTGGCTTTGGATTTGGTTATTTCATTCTGACAGTTGTTGCAGAGCTGCTTTTATTTTGGTTAAGATCAGTTGTAGTGGGCTGTGCTTGCAGCTTCTAAATCCAGTGGGTGTTGGTAAATGGAAGGAAAGATATTTTCATCTTCAACGTTTAACTAACCTTCACTGATCCTGACACTGAGCTGTCAGTTTCATACAGCCTCCAATCAATAACCCATCAGGGAGACAAGAAGAAGTTCCTAAGCAGTATGCCTAGCATGTCCACACTACTAGCTCCTAGACTCTGAGTGTCTGCTGAAGCTCTGAAATCCATCCTGGACCCTGCATCTGACAGGTGTGCGGTATCAGCCCTCCAGTGTCCCATGGAGGAACAGCAGACCTTGGGCTCTGCTTCATGCACTCAGATGAGTCATCTTCAATCATTTAACCTTTTATCTTTTCTCTATCAGCAATGCTTACCTATCCCCCACTCCCACCGGCAAGCATCCCCCACCCCCTGAACCCCCACAATTAGATGTTTAGCCTCTGAATCCCCTGATTTTTAAAAATTTGAGAACCTGTGGTAGAAGTCGTCCCTGCTGTAGGACTGCTTTTGTAGATGGCAGAAGGTGTTCTGATTCTTTTCAAGCTTCCACCCATTGTGTCTAGTAGAGTAGATGAAATAGAGTGAACGCAATTGACAGAGGTCCACTTGGAACCCTCAAAATAGCTAAGGTAAAAAAACCTGGTAACTTTAGGTAACTCCTGGTTGACCCCGCAACATCAAGCTGTGTTTGGAACTCCAAGGTAGCTGAGCCAAAGCACCTATTTCTCCAAGCCACAGGCCATTTTGAGTTAAGGATAACCTTATGGAATCCTTATTCATCCAGCTTAGAGGAATGCAAATAAGTGAAAGCTCTGAGACGCTGAAACATACCCCCCAAGCTATCCTTCTTTTTGATGAAAGTATTTCTAAATTGTATTACATTATTTCTTACCTTCTTAAACTGATCATTTAAAAAAGCATTACCCTTAAGACAAGGTTATCATCACAGGCATAGTAACTACATTGCCTAATAACAGAGCAATGCTCCCCAGAGTTAGAGCAATGCAGAACTTTCCCTCCATATTAAAAATCTCCAGACTGTGATTTTCTTTTGCATATAGGAAGTTTTAATTCTCTACAATTTCAAAGTAATTTTTTCACAGCCAATTACCAGCATATTTAAATCAGCCTAAGAAAATTTGTTATGATGAAAACTTCCCAAGGCATTTGGTCACATAAAAATGGAACACTTTTTTTTTTTCTGTAAGCATTTCAGCTCTCATAACGTATCACTCATTTGCTCTTTTAAAATAAACATTTTACAGACAATAAGGTTCATAGAGTCCACTAATATTACGGAGTGTAGCAAAATATACATCCAGGTAATAATAAGACAGATCAGGAAACTACTGTAGCACACCAGAGCATTTACTTCTACTTATTCATCATCAATATCTCCTAAAATAGATAATCATTATTATGACTTCTTTCATTATCAATTAATATTGCCTGTTCTTAAACTTCATGTAGATTGGATCTTATGGCTTTTATTCTTTTGTGGTGACTTATTTTGGTCAACATAATAATAATAACACCTGTGGTATTTATCCATCTTGTTGCAAATATCAGTAGATTTTTATATTTTATTGCTCTAGAGAAGTCTGTTTTATGAATAATATTTTATTTTTATATTTTATAATATATAATTATAAATAAAAAGAATGTTGATCTGTAATAGAGGTAATAAGACGAATTTGTTACCTCTTTACTACTTCCATTACTAAATAGATTAAGTTAAACCTTTTATTTTGATATAGTTGTAGTTTCACATGCAATTTAAACTGATATTGGATATATTATGGTTTACTTCTCTAATATTTGGAAATTATTATTATATTTTTCCTTTTTCATGTGGTCTTACCAAGGATACTGAATAATGAAAACTGAATAAAAATCACTATTGTATTTGAAAGAGTTTATATGCTTTGGAAGAAAAGTCACTTCTATAAATAAATGAATGCAATTTTAGGCATGGTCTTTGCAACTCTGGAGCAAGGGGCTTCTCCTAAGAAGTTCCTTATTCTGGTTTATAGGTACGAATAAACTGGTTTCCAGGTAATACACCTGCAGGGTTTTTAAATAAGTTAGTATCCATTCTATATGCCAAATAAACATGAGTTGAGGTGTATAAGCTATCCAAAAGGGCAATGGCTATTATGTCCTTGAATTGATTCGATACTAGCACATCTTTCTTTCCTTAGCCAAAGCACTACTTTCACTTCAGTCTGGTGTCCTAGAATTAGAGAATCTGATAAATGTTGCTTGTTAAAGAATATTTCCCTTATATAACTTCCTACACTATCCTTGTTCAAGCCCCCTGACTCACAGACAGTAAACTAGCTCGAAATATAACATACTGAGTAGAGCTGGATTCTTTAACACAAATTAGCAATATGAGCATCTGTGCTCATTCTTTAACAAAATTAATGTTTGTCAACATTTCACACAATATCTAAGGATCAAGAAAATTGTGCCGATTTTTAATTATCTTTAACTATATAAATAGATCCCAGCCTTAGCCAAAGATCAGCTTTTGATGCCAGTCTAAAAATATCCAGGAGAATGTATAAAAATATACTGAGGCCAAGTTTCTAAGAATTTGATAAATCAAATTCTTGATAAATTAAATAACTATAAATGTAACTTACAAAATGAAGCAGTTCTTGTTTTATAAACTCATTCCTAGTTGCTTTTCTGTGGAATCCTATTGGTAATAGCTTCAACAACAACAAAAAAATGTTATAATCATTCAAATGCTAGGAAAACATCGTCAAGATCGTGACCCACTAGCCATCAAAACACCTTTCCAAGTTCCTTCTAAATGAGCTCTCAAATCCATTCTTCTTTTCTCTTCCATCACCTTCATTTTTAAACCATGCCTTCTTATGACTTTTTATGTATCTTTTCCAAAGAATCCATCTCATATTGCTGGTCTCCCCTATCCTGAAAAGCGCAGCCATTATACACCCCTCGAAAAATACATCAGCAATTACATGTTCTACCAGTTCCATGTGCTATCTCCTTATCCATAGCTGTCCTCACACACACACACACACACACACACACACACACACACACACACACACCAGACTATCCCTTGACATTGCATACCACGTTAATCAACTGTGAGGTTAATTTATTTGGCTGATCCACCTGTCTAGAGGGAAGTTTCTTTTCTATCCAAGACTCCATAGATATTCTTCCCAAGCCTGTGTTTACCACACAAATACACATATATATAGCTCAGTAGATAATCTGGGCTATACAAAATTTTGCATTTCTCATATATAATTCTTACACATACTTTCAAAATTTACTTGGAAGAAAAAATGTAAATGTAAATGTAAATATGATGGCTTTGATTTCTTTTACTGCCTGCATAGAATTAGTTAACTTCTATCTTCTCAGTGTCTTCTATATATAATTTCCTTTCCATTCTTGCTACAACACATTATTAATCATTATGGAGCTACAAATAATCAAAATGAAATACAACACCAGAACAGCTAAAAGAACAACTATTGACAACACTAAATGTTGGTGAGGATTTAGAGCAACCAGCAGCCTCATACATTGCTGTTTAGTTTTCCAAAGGGCTGCCAATGCAAAGTATCAGAAATCTGTTGGCTTTTGAAATGGGGATTTATTTGGGGTAAAAACTTACAGTTCCAAGGCCATGAAATATCCGAATTGAGATATCAACAGAGATGCTTTCTCACCAGCATCAGCTACTGTTGATCCTGGAGTGTTGCCACGTGGTGAAGCAAGATGGCCGTCAGTATCTGCTAAGGTTTCAGCCTTCCCCTCCTGGTTTACCATCTCCTCTTGAGCTGCTCCATGGGCCCAGACTTTAGGGGCTTCATGCTTAAGTTATCCTCTCTCTTATAAGGCTTACAGCAAAGGAAGTTCAAGGAACAAAGTATTCTATTGGTCCTAGTGGGTCAAATCGAAAATGAGGGAATTCCTAGCACTATGAGTCAACCTCTGAAAACAGAGCCCAATAATTAACCCTGGGGGGTCGGAGACTGAAAGAGTTCCCACCGACTCTTTTCTCCATAGAGATGAGAAGGAGACATGTCCTTCACTTGTGAGAAGGGAGACTGGCTTCCTCTATCACATCAAATAGGAGAAGAATTCTGTTTATTTATGGCTCATCCATACAATAAAATAGGAAATCACGAAATAACCGTGTTTGAAAAAAAAGTTATAATAAGCAAGTGCTAGCGTTATACCATTACTGAGATTTTTAAAAATGATAACTGGAATGCTAGTTTCAAACATTATAAAAAGCAGTAGCCAGGTGCATTGGGGGGAAAATACACCAAATGTAAGATATTGGCTATAGTTAGTAGTAATGTTTTAAGGATGCTCTTTCATAGTTGGTAACAACTGTTTTACAATAATGCAAGGTATTGGTAGTGGGGCAATATATGGAAGCCCTGTATCATATTATGCATGTTCGTAAGTTCACAACTTTTACGATACAGTTGTTTATGGGTGTTCATGCATGAATGATAAACTTCAATTTAAAGTTATAAAAAGCAACCACTATATACACGCATGCATGTACGTATATGCAACATCCTCCATTATATCCTTATATGCTCAGCTAATGTTGAAACTGGTTGTCTTTGGGTGTTATGCTATGTATTATTTTTGTTGTCTCCTATATATTTTTGTATGTTTGAAATGTCTTATAACATTCAGCACGAATTAGCTTTGCAGTAAATCTAAAGAAATTAAATGTACAAGCAAACATGTAACCATATATTAAATTAGGAATAACAGAAGATTCTTCTGGCTCTTGAGAAAAGGATTAAATTTTGGAGAATAAACCAAAAATGCAATTATCAAAATCATAAAAATGTTATTAACTGAGTGGCAGTGGCATCAGGTTAGTCACTGGAAACTGAAGGCCGCTCCTGCCTTAGAGAAATATGCAGCACATATGGGGGAAATTAAACACATACAGAAAAAGATAACTTGCCACACACACATTAAATACCACGCAAGAGGTGCTGACAAGAGCTGTAGAAAATAGGAGAAGGAAAAATTTGCCAGTTAATACCGTGGAGGAGAATTTCAGGGTGAACCATGGTTTCCCAATAGGTGAAACTCTTAGAGGAAGAAAGGACAGCTTAATCCTTCCAAGCATGAAAAATGGCATTTTAGAAGCTACATCTCCTCACCACTGAATCCTGGTTAATGATGTGACACGTTTAATGAGAACATTGCCCAAGTGAATGAATGAAATGGGCATGGTCATGAGAGCAAGTTTTACATGTCAAAGTAGATGAGAAACACCACCAGCCACAGAATTATCTTCAACTAATTAGAAGTCATCACTAATAAAATAATAATTAAAGCTATTCCTGTTTGTGGGTGACTTGCTTTGAACTACTGCTTTCCAGTACCTATTTATTATTACTAGTGGCAGAAGTAACGCTAATACCTAAAATCCCTGAATAAAGACCACCCCATGGCACGGCAAAGAGAAAGCCTTTATATGTTGACCAGGAATTTAAAAAAGAGAGAGAGAACAATGGAATAAAAATGCATTCCTAGAAGTATTTGCCATAAGGATAAACAAGTCCAGAGAAGAGCCTTCTTCAGACTGGAATTTGAGAAGGTGAATGGGCAGTTGAAAGGACTCTGCAGTTTCTAGTTTAGCAAGAAAACAATGGGTGCTTTGGGATAGGGGCTTGAAATTCTTGATGCATGTGCAACAAAACAATCATTACAATAATGATTTTATTGTAAATGAAATTGCAGTAATGAAGATGATTATATTAGCAGCCACTATTTATTAAGTACCTACTAAGTTTCATATATAGTACTGGGTGTGTGGTTTTTTGTTTGTTTGTTTGTTTTTGTTTCGTTAGTACATGTGTTTTAATTTCCTCATTACTAAAGTAAATACTATGCAATGGGTTGACTTAAACAATGGGAATTTATTGGTCTACGTTTTTGAGGCTAGGAGAAGTCCAAATTAAGATGTCATCCAGGAGAAGCTTTCTTCCTGGAGACTGGCATTCTGGCATTGGCTGCCAGTGATCCTTGGTCCTTGGCTCCTCTGTCACATGGAAAGACACATGGCAGCCTCTCCTGGCTTCTCCTTTCTCTTTTGGTTTCCACTGAATTTCAGTTTCTGGCTCTGCCTCTGTGGCTTTTTTCTCTCCCTAACCTTCCCTTAAAAGCCTTCAGTAATAAGATAAAGATCCATCCTGGGCCTTATTTCTTAGGAAACCTCATCAAAAGGCCTTATATACAAGGATTCATGTCCACAGGAATGGATTAAGTTTAAGAACACGCTGTCCTGGGGTACACATCTTCAAACCACTGCAATGTGTTTGAAATGCTGCACATTTTATCTCTAATCTTTACAACAGCTCTGAAGGAGAGGGGGCATTTTATTCATCTTGCAATTGAGAAATCAGTGGCTCTGGAATATACCTAATTTGGAGTGGATAGAACCAAGGATTGAATTAAGTCTATCTGATTCCTATTATATTTTGTTTTTTAAGGAAGGAAACCTGTTTGCATTTCTCAAGAGGAAGTATTTATATCCCTGTAAAATGAATGCAAAGAAAGCCTGAATTATGCTTGTCTACTTTCTCCCCTGCTTTCCTTTTGATCATGTTTTTACCTCTCTCAAGACATGCTATAAATTTAGATTTTAGATTGTGTGCCATTAATTTGTATGTTCTTCTTTTCTTAGTTTCCTACAGGTATTTGGCTATCTGCAGATGTCAGCCCCCAGGCTGAAACATTCCATAAGCAGATTGCTTTGAAAGAATCTCCCTCCAAAGGCCCCTTGTTTAACTTCTGTAAATCTCTTCTGAGTTACTTTCCTAACTTGATTTACTTGGCTTATGTGTTTTTACACACCAATTTTGTTCAGTAAGTGAACAAGGATAGTTTCCTGGAGTCCCCAAACCCAATTCTTTCTCTGCTCTGCACATGTTTTATCTTTGGCTGGTTTGCAGATATGAATAACCAACAGTGTTGACAATCTGTGTATTCCCACTTGAGTGCCATCATATTGGCAGCATGACAGAGAGAGATTACGTTTTTCATGCTAAATGAGAGAACTGTGGAGTCTCAACAGATATTTTATGCACTGCGAAACTCTTGCAAGTTCTGCATATTATTCAAATGTGTGCACATACACAATTCTCTGAGTTTTCTGTCTCTTTCACCCTGTCACTACCTCTACAAGTGGGTAAAGTTGTAAGGATGGCAAAGCTCAGTTTCTGTGTGTGGTGTGCCATTTTACTTTACAGCACCCTTACAACATGAAAATTTCATGATCCATAGCTCTACTCTCCATGTGCACAATAGCAACTTCAACTCTGGGTCTTATTCAACTAAGACATCTGCTCTCTGCTAAGACATTGAGGAAATAATCAGTAAATAACTTAGGTGTGATCTCTTTAGGCTCATGACTTTTTTTCCTTTGCCTTTTCATAATCTAGCACATCTATTCACACTATAGCCATTTAATCAGCATGTATTATGTGCCACTCCCTGTACAAAGTGCCAACTTAGCACAAATGAATAAGATAGCCTCTCATTCCAAGGAGCAACCCTCTTGGTAGGAGAGAAGGTGAAGGAAGCAAACAGTTTCAAGTCAGTGTAACAATTGCCTCAAAATATATGACTACAAAGGATCAGCATGTTGCAAAGCAGGAGGCTCTCAACTTCTCCAGTTTGGTTGATCATATATATAAAGTATCCGGCACACTACTTCTATGTAATAATGTTAAATTCACCTTTTAAATCTCTGAACTCAATTTTTTCATTTGTAAAATGAAAACATTAATATATGGCTTACAAAGCTGTTGTATTTACTTTATTTAATGTATTAACTTTATTTAATCTTCATGTAACCGCTGTGCTATAATTCTGTCTAAATCCATTTCATAGATGAGAATATAGGGTCACACAGTTAATAGGTGGCAGAGTCAACACTTGAACCCAAACAAACTGGTTTTCAGAGTCCACCCTGTTAACCACTTTGTTATTCTGCCTCTGCCTCACAGCACCAAAAGTCTTTTGTACTGAGCAGGCAAGGGGGTAGCAGGGGTAGTAGAGGTCTTCAAGTTGATGAATTATAGATATTGTCCTAATACAGTAGAAAAGACACAGAAACCACATTCCTTACCACAGAGTGATTTCTTGGCGTTGAAGTGAGTCTTCAGTCAATGAACCAGGCCCTGAACTTCTTTGCAAGTCAATGAAATGGGAGTGATCATGACTAACCTGTGGGCATCGTGGACATGGCTGGGCACATGAAGATTCTTAAACAAATGGGGAAGGGAAACATTTTTGAAGCAAATAGGTTGATCTTCCCACTAATTTAAACATGTGAGGGCTCAAGTTTGGGAAATTACAGGAGTGAAGGCATTATTCCCACCACAAAAAATTGAAGTCACCCATTTTACCTATATAATGTAATTTTGCACACTGCATATCATTACATAAAAGTTAGTATTCCTTCACTCACACTTGCTGCTTATATGACAAATAGAAATGTAATAAAATTGAAATTCTTACATTATGAATGAAATGTGGTGTTTTGGAAGTACGGTGGGGAGTAATGCAATCGATCATGGCCTCAGAGAGAAGGAAGTCCACTGTGCTCTGGTCTGCGCTGAGTTTTGGATCCTTGCTGACCATCCAGAGTATGTCTCTCAACCTGCTAGGTCAATAGGTGACTTTAGCTGTTGTTTACCCAGTTATGTGGCTTGAGACTTATGCATCAGTTGCATATTTTGTTTCATGTACCTCTGAAGTCCATATTCTCTGCCATAGCCTATAGTCCCAAAGTCCATGCAATCTTCTTGTTCCAACAAGAGGCCGCCTACAGTAGAATGACGCTCTGGAGTCTAGGCCAAGATTTATGCTTGGGGTACAGGAACTCTTTGCAACTTTCTATTTTCTGTGCTGGTTTCTGGGCAGCAGTTCTCCTCAGCACTCCCTTACATCATTTCAAATCTGCTTTTTGGGCAGCTGCTTGTGGTTAGTTCCCACACCAGGCTAAGTTGCTTGGAATTTCCCTGAGATTTATCCAGAGCAGCAGGAGCAAGATCTGCTCTAGGATTCCTTCACAACTCATGGGTTGTTTGTAAGCCATCTCTGGGGTTTGTAAACCTAAAGATTCAGAAACTAGACCACTAGTATCTGTAACTTCCTCTATTCCTTAGATGCTTCCTCTACTCTACTGGACTTAGGACATAGGACTCATCTTATTTCCCTAATCTGATATCAACCTTGCCCTAATATTGAAAATGCTCCCAGGCTAAAAGCTATATTACAAAGAAGACAATATATGTTGGTAAATATTTATTTAAATGTTAGTCACATTATACAAATATACTTTAGTTATTAAACCTTCCTACAATTATTCATTGTAAAGCTGTTTCTACATATTGTCAAAGCAAAAAAAAAAAAACAAAGAAAGAAAAATCAGCACTCAAACCACTTGCCAAGAAAATACTAAACACTCAGTTGATCCTCATCTCTTAATGTGATAGCCCCAGTGCATATAAATCTCCATTTTCTGCCTCATAGCTCACACATGATGTCATATTGGCATCATGTCAGCAATGTCTAAACTGGTGACAAACACGAAAATCCCTGTTCCACACATGATAATCCTTGATACCTGAGCCAGTATAACTTTTGAAAGTTCAGAACACTGATTATTAATGAAAATGTGTGTCATGATAGCTTCCAATCTTTTATCTGCTAGCATTATAATGAAAGTTAAATGTAAAGTGAATGGAAATAGTATGCATTTTGTATTCATATAGAACTACATTAAAATCCCAGCACAATCATTTGTACTGTTATATATTGGAAGGAACTGCTTGATCTCTCCTAGCCTCTAAATAGGATTGATAACATCAAACTTCTACATTGGTAAGATAATGGAAGATTTATATATATATATATATATAATAGTACTTGGAGTATACTAGGTGCTCAATTAATGGGAATTATATGGAGTCTTATGATGTATAAAGTAATTAGGCACAAAAAGTATAGATTTCCACTTGTCATTTTGTGAGTTATGCTGGCTTCATTTGGTACTG
Organism: Chaetophractus vellerosus; assembly: GCA_004027955.1. Taxonomy (NCBI): domain Eukaryota; kingdom Metazoa; phylum Chordata; class Mammalia; order Cingulata; family Chlamyphoridae; genus Chaetophractus; species Chaetophractus vellerosus. The sequence goes on along the minus strand of PVKH010010883.1, from coordinate 4,281 downwards.
ATAGGCAAAGCAAAAGACTGCCAAAGGGAAAGTTGATTGTGATGATGTATTTGGCACTCTTCTTTCTTCTTATATTCTTCTAATATTAAATTAGATTAAGGGAGGGAGTAAAGTTCACAGGTGTGATTCTGGAATAACTGCTCTTTGTCTTCTCTGTTGAATGAGAAATAATTTTTTTTAAACCAAATAAGAAGACCTTGATAGTAGTTGGCATTGGCCTTAGCCATGGCTATGCTCTTAAAACCCTGTCACATGCTTTCAGTGGGACAGAGCCATAGGGGAGCTGTTTGTGCAATCCTTTAAAATTCTAATAGGGTTCTCTGAAGGGTGTTTCAAAATACCTGTAGCCCCTTCCCACTGCTTCAGCACTAGCTCAGAGGCAAGCCTTGTCTTTCATCTTCAAATGACTTCAAAGTTTATTTTTGAAAGGAAGCTTTCTTTTTTCCATGGAATTCAAAGAGGTTTTTGGTCTCCTCTGAGGGAAGAAGCTCCTGGCTTTCAGGAATGCATTTAAAAAGCCACTAATGTCGTAGTGCCTTGCCCACAGGCCTTGCTGACCTCCAAAATTATTCTATGTCTTTACCTTGGTTCTTTACTTGACTGGGAAGCAGAGGGAGGTGCTGCGGGGCCTAAGGGGGGCTGGTTTGCCTGCAGCGGCGAAACGCCTGGAAACGCTTCCTTTTTCCCTTCTGCCTGTGGATTGTTGAGAGATTTTAAAATTAATTTTGGAAAGGAAGAAAGAAAAGCGGGAGAAGGAGGAGGGATAGAAGAAGGAAGGAAGAAAAGAGAGACAGAGAAAACTTTACAACCTGTACATGCTCATTTTTTTCCAAGCTGTGAGAGGCAATCAGAATATTTTGGAATTGTAAACTAAACCATTTCCCCCCATTTTCTTCTTGAATCCTTGGGAGATGGGAGTTTGCCTGCAAGGGGGCTGTCAGCTGCTCTGCTCAGGCCACGCTGCTCCACTGTGTAAAATGCAGGTGTGGGGCTAGCAGGGGGACCTCAGTGAATACTTCCAGGTCAGAGTCAAGGCATGTGTCTCAAGATAAGCCTTCTGCCGCTTCATGTAACTCTCTGGGCAGCAATGTCTGAAGCTCTTGGGGAGCTTTGACTCATTTTCTGCAGAGTCTTTGGAAAACATTTGATGAAGGAGAAGGGGAAGTAGGGATAACTTCTTGGGGATATTTTCCCAAAAAGTGCAGCATATTTTGGGGCACCATAAGCCTTACCAGAGAATTCTGAAAACTTTCCTTTGACCAGGAAAGACTCAAAACAGCGTCTCACCTCATCCCCTCACCTTTGTGTTTCATGTTTTGATGTGCTTGAGTAGAGCACCCCTCACTTCATGTTTTGTGTTGTTTGCTACTTTTCATGCACATGTTTTCTCTTTCCAAATGCATCTACAGCTCACTGAGGGCAATGCTAACTTTTAATACCCTTCGTATTCCTTACATTTCCCTTTGAAGTGGCCTACCTGCTTGAAAATAACCAGTGCTTTTTCTTCCCCCTAAGTCAAAAAGGACAGTAGATGTGTCCTGAAATTCTGCTTCCCTAGGAAGGAGTAAGACATCTGTGAAAAACAATGAGTTTCCATTTTTTTATAAGATGGTGACATTCTCTCTCCCAAATGTTTAGTTTTGTTTAGGCCTATCCTTTGGTATGGAAAATATGAAAAATATGCAAGCTGTTTCAAATAAATTAAACATCTGTCTACTTTGATTTTTCAGTTAAAATAGCAAAAATCTTGCAGTGTCCTGTATGAGAACTTGTGGAATTATAATTGCAAATGGTCTGATTGATATCAGCTTGTTATTTCAATTAATTAGCCTTTCTCTGATCAAATTTTAGTTATTGGAAAAATGGATGGTCTTAGTTTGCTATAGGTGGCCAATGCAATATACCATAAATGTGTTGGCTTTTATAATGGGAATTTATTAGGTTAAAGCCTACAGCTCTGAGGCTATGAAAATGTTGGCTTTTATAATGGAAATTTATTGGGTTAAAGCTTACAGTTCTGAGGCATCATCAGAGATGCTGCTTCATGGAAGGTTGGCTGCTGAAAATCCTGGACTCCTGCCTCTTGAAAAGGCAAAATGGCGGCCTATGCCGGTTTGGGTCTCCGCCTTCTCCTCCAGGTTAATGTTCTCTCCGAGCTCAGATGTGGGCAATCAGGCACATGGCTCATCGCACTGCCCATCTGCTGCTCTCTCCCCTAGTCTCTCAGGGATCTCTTTGCCTCTGTGCTCCACTGAGTCCAGCTCCAGCCTCCAGGACCTCTCCTTCTGTTTCTGAGGCTGTTATCTATATGTCTCTGCTTTTAAAGGACTCCAGTAAGAGGATTAGGACCTACCCTGGGTGCTGCAATCTAATCAAAAGTGACTGGATCTAACCAAAAGATCCCACATGTATGTCACTTAAGAAAATAATTTTCTGGGATCCAGGAAAGACTCAAACTAGCACATGACTGATGCTCAATTATTTCATGTAACTGTAGAATTCTAGAAGCGAAATGAACTTTAAAACTCCTGTAGTTAAATTCCATCATTTCCATAGATGGAGCAACTGAAATCCAGAGAGGCTGAGAGATTTATCGTAATCAAACAGTTCATTTGTGACAATCATAACTCAGGGTTTATATATATCTCCATTTACACAATTTATATAAATAGAGTCTGCCTTGGATTTGATAATTCTCTTCACAATGCATACTTCTCTGGTTAGCAGCCATAACTTTACCCTTAGCAGATTTTACATTTCCTTCTCCTTGTCAGCTCACTGTTTTTTATAGATAGATATTTGTTTCTGTAAGCGAGACTGGCTTTATACCAGGCTTTGAAGAAAGATCCAGATTCTTGAGAAATAATTAATGTGTATTCTTTCCTTGTAGCAACATACTTTAGTGCTTCCAAGAACTAAACCATACACCCTAAACCAGTGCACCACCTAAACTCAATATTTAAGTTTCCTAGGCTGCTCATAGAAAATACTATGAAATGGTTTAGCTTAAACAATGGGAATTTATTTGCTCATGCTTAGAGTCTGGGAAAATGCCCAAATAAAGGAATCATCAAGGCCATGCTTTCTTCCCAAAGACTGGCTGCCAGCAATCCTTGGATCCTCTGCCACGTGGCAAGGCACATGGTGGCAACTGCTGGTCTCTCACCTCTCTTTCAGATTTTGCTGCTTTCAGATTCTTGCTTCTGTGGCTTTATCTCTCTGTATTCATTTCATTTATAAAAGACTCTAGTAATAAAATTAAGACCCATTTTAATAAGGTGAGTCACATGTCAACTGAAATAGCCACATTGAAAGGTTTTACTTACAGTGGTTCACAACCACAGGAATGGATTAACTTTAAGACCATGTTTGCTATTTTTGAGGTTCATGCAGTTCCAAACCACTACACTTATGATCTCAAAGCTGCATCCATACTTAGATGTTCACTGTTCTATGGCCTCCATTTGTGTATATTCATTTGCATGTGTCTATTCTTTTAGAACATTTGATTTCTTTTGCTTAAAATCTTATAATCATTTGGTACAGAGGTATGTGCAAGGGCTGATGATTAAGATTTTGAAAAGACTTGAGGATAGAAGATGGCGTCAATTTAGGTGCTCAGTCACCGGCTCTGAGGCAGAGGATGGTTGATTGGGGGCGGGAGCCTTCCAGGGTTGTTTTTTTCTGGGATCCTGGGGGACAGAGGTCTTAGGTGCATTGGTCTGGAAGCAACTGCACTGTGAGCTGGACTGTTCAACATAAGATCTTCTCATATATTTTAACTCTTACATTTAAATATCATTATTATTTCATTTTCCTATTCATTGCAATTGGCTATTGTTATGGCTTCACCTTTGAAGAGGCTATGGATCACAGAAGAGTCACAACAGGGATGGGAAAGGATCATTGGTGGGGGTTCAGGGTTGGGGGTGCATGGGAGGAAGTCCACCTGAACATACATAAAAGGCATGCATAATTGTTCAAATGCTTATGGGGCATGTTCACAGGGTGAAGAATTACTCAATAAATGGGAGAACACTGAATTCCCATCCTGTAGAGCTCTGCCATATTTTCCAGGAGAGTAGCAACATCCCCCCAAGTGCAGGGGCAGGGTCTGGCAAAGGAGGATGATCCATTGATGGGCCCTTGTTATTGAAGACTAGCCTTATGAGTGTTTGCGCTTGAAATTGAAACAGCCTAGTGTTATGGGGTGCCTAAGAGTTGCCTCTGGAGAACCTCCTTGTTGCTCAAATGTGGCCTCTCTCTAAGCCAAACTCAGCA
>PVKH010010882.1:0-18028 GCA_004027955.1 Chaetophractus vellerosus | reverse complement strand
CCTTTCTTATTTCTTCTCTTTCTGTGACTCTATATATGTTGGTTTGTCTGCTGGTGTTGCAGAGGTCCTTTAGTCTATTTTTTATTTTTATAATTCTTTTTTGTTTTTGGTTCTCAGACAATTTTCAATTTTCTTGTCTTCATGTTTTCTGATTCTTTCTTCTGCCAGCTCCAATTAGCTGTTGAAACCTTCTTGGGATGTTTTTACTTCAATTATTGTGATCTTCAACTCCAGTAGTCTGTTTTGTTCATTTTTAATATTTCTTTCTCTTTTTTGAGAGTCTCATATTGTTCATTCATTGTCTTCCTAATTTCTTTCATTCTTTCTTCGTATTTTCCTTCATCTCCTTGAGCATACTGAAGGTCATATTTTTAATACCTTTGTTTTTTATGTCCACAGCCTGGTTACCTTTATTCCTATTTTCTGGATTTTTATTCTCTTCCTTTGGATGGACCATCATTTCCTGTTTCTTTGTCTATAACCATTTGTCGTTCCCTGTACATTTTAATATTTTAATATGTTATCTCTGGCATTTATACCCCAAGGTGACTGTTTCTTGATTTTGTCACCAACTAGTGATATAACAGAGATTTTCTTGTATGTCAGGAGTTAATCAAACCAAGCAAACCTAAGCAAAATACATGTTTCAGCCTTTGAGTTTGCTTGTGTGTTGGCTGGTGCTTTCCATCATAGTTCACTTCTCCTAAGAGGAAGGAGAGCCCAAGGCAAATGCAAGGGCAGTGTCCTCCCTGTCTTTTCTGGGCTTGTGCTTGCTGGTGACCTTAGGGGTTCTCTTGTTTGACAGAGTTTGAATGCCCCCTCTACTGCCCAGGAAACAGACCTTCTCCCTCTCCTGGATGTTCTACAGCAGAACTTAAAGCAGGGAAGCCCTCAACCATCTGCTTGTTTTGTTTCTTATACTGATTTCCTTGTCTCAATCCACTTTTGCGTAGAGGGCAAATTCTGGGAGGTAAGGCACAGCTGAGAGGTGTTTTCCAAGTGAGTCTTGGAAAGAAATTATGCTTCCTTGTCTTGGCCCTTGCCCATCAAATGCACTTCTTCATCTGTATCTGCAGCTCTGAGGTAGTGTATTGTCTTTCAGTCTCCTCCACTGTTTTTTTCTTGGATGGGTTGGAACAGTGGCTACCCTCAGAGCCAGGTCCCCAGCTATCCAAAGTAACTAGTCAAAAGTAGTGATCAGTCATTGGTCTGTGCCCCTTTGGGATCATGGGGAGGTGGATTTTTGTGGCGTTCTCTGGCACAAACAGTATTTGCCAGCAGCCAGACCCCACTGCTGCCTGTCGCAGGTTGAGCCTGGGTGATGGTGACTACCATGCAGACAGAACAATTTACTGGTATTTACTGTAATTTACCAGCCTCTTTTTTCCCCACTCCTCTCTGGATACTCTGCAGTGTTCTACTGAACTCTGGAATTTGGAAGTTTCTGATTCAGACAGTTCCTGCCTATTTAATAGTTATTCTGGTGGAGGGACTGATTCCTGGAACTTCCTACTCGGCCATATTTCCACAATTTCCCCTGCAAGTTGCTGTCTTAAAGCCTGTGTTTGGACTCTGCAGTCAGATATTCTAGAGTGCAGGTTGTAGATCCTTGCTTGTGTCACCTAACTGCTGTTAGGTTCCTTGTTCCTCTTTTGGACATAGGGAATAATTATGATACTTAGCTCTAGAATATAGTGAAGATTAAAAACCAAGTGTTATTTTCATTATCATGTTACGATTTTATTAGTGTTGCTATGGTAAATAGTTTTATTGTCATTAATACTTGAAGTAGTCAAAATATCAATTCAGTTTCTTAGCCTTTTTTAGCAGCTTTTTGATATCTTTTAATTTGTCCTAACTATTCATGGACTTTCTCCCTGTCTCTTAGTCTGTTTATTCATGCTCTGTTTTCAAAAGTCACTCTACTGCAAATTTGCTGAGCATTTTGAGATAGGAAAGTGAAGAACTTTTTTTCTGTGAATTTATTTATTTACAGAAATGTCATTGAAATGGTTATACAACTGCAGTAGCATAAACATTTTTCATGATATAATCTCCCTCCTTTTTATTTATTGTTTTATTTAAAAATTTTTAAAAATCAATTTTAATTGATACATATTAATAAAGCATATAATTCATCCAAAGTGTACAATCATCGGTATTTGCTATAATCACAGAGTTGTGTGTTCATCACTCAATCATTATTAGAGCATTTTCATTATTTCAATAATAATAATAATAATAATAATAAACAAAAACCAAACAAATGAGGGAGACAAACATCTCCCTCCTTTTTAAACTCAAAGATCAAACAGAGATTTTTGTATATGTTGGAAATTGTCCTAAGAGGATGTACAAGTTCTCTTAACTGAAATAGAAACCATTTTGAAAGACATTTGCTCACTGCTGTATCCTTCTCTTCAATTTGATAGTAATAAAGTGACAATCCCTCCAAATATTGAGGATTTTTAATTCAAAATTTCAAAATAACAGTATCAACTTTCACATTTGCATGTCTGGCAGATTTTATGAGTAAGATCTTACTCAGGTATTCAAATGTTTTGAATTCAACATTAAATTTGCATTGAGACTTGAGACAGAAAATAAAAATGTATTCACCAGTGAAAAATTTAGGTTTGGTTTATTATTAAGAAAAGCGATTATTACAGTCTTAAAGATTTAAGAAATCTTATCAGTGGTGGAATGCTTTTTATACCAACTTTCATTCTCAGAAGCCTTACTAAGAAGGAAGCTTGGTTTAATTGATGCTCATAGCAAAGCAATACATACAGAACATGTCATTTTGTGGGCAAGTGAAACTATGCCAGCATGTTTTGCTTTTGTTTTATTTTTTAAATATAAAACACTAGTTGTTTGTTTTTCTTCTTCAATTATGGAATACAAATTTTAAAATATGTTTTACTTATTTTTATTTTTGGATGTCTCCCACCCACTTAGGTGAGCTTCTCTTACAAGGTCCAGTGTTTATCAATGAGCCCAGCAACAGCGTTTTCCCTGTTGATTCCGAGGATAAAAAAATAACTTTGAATTGTGAAGCAAGTGGCAACCCTTCACCTCATTACAGGTACCGTGGAACGTTTGAAAATTCAAATTAAAAAAATGAACAATTGTGATTTTTTTTTCGTTCCGTCTATCCATGCCATCAGTATTAAATTATGTATGACCTTAGTTGTAAGTGTGCTGTGTTAACCAGATCGGATAGGTAAATATTTGGATCCATACCATATATATTTGATTGATATCCACTTTACAATAAGATTTCTTGACTAAAGAAAAAACATGGTAGAATCTCTTAAGCAAGCAACGTTTTTCATTGATTCATTCTGCGATTTAATGTATAAAGTTTGATTTACATGTCATCATTAGGAACACATCCAGCGTGAGGGTGAGAATTAAAGATGTTCTAAGGAAATTTAGAGACCATGGCTTTAAAAACAATAATACTTCAACGTCCTTTCTTTTTCCTCTGCCATTTTACTGAGTATTTGTTTGGATGTTCATTAAATGTCAAAAAATAAAATGTAATCTCTAAAGCGACTTTAATTATTCTTGAGAGGAAAATATACTTAGTTTATTAGATTTTTATTATGATAAAATCTGTAATTTTCAGATTATATAAATAATACTTTTCACTGAAAATATTCAAATATCACAGAAAGGTGTAAGGAAAGAAGGAAAAATAAATCATCTGAACTCCCACGAACTAGAGATAAAAGAATTAACATTTTGAGGGTGATGATGGGTTCTTTGGTTGGGGTGGGTATTTATTAAATAATACAGAATTAACAATTTTTATTCTTAGGGGAGTTTAGGAGACCCACTTTAATGAAGAGATGGATTATTTGTAAATAGCATATGCTGCTTTCATGTAAGTGGCTCTGATAAATTGCTCAAGGCACCTTGAAAACATGTTCTTTCAAGTACTTTAAGCATCCACCTTGAAAACGTTGTTTACAGTGTTATATTGCTCAGCAAAACCATTTCTAAAACCTGCCTAACAAGCAAACTTCAGCCTATATTAATATAATTATAAATTTTTAGAGACTTTAATTTAGATTGTATGGAACTTCTATTGTTTTCTTAATCCATGTGAATAATGGAAATCAGCAGTCATTGTTAAATTGGGTCATGATTACATTAGAATGTAGACCTCTGCATTTTTACATCAGGAAGTAATCAAGATCAGTCTTTTTAAACAATATTTAAGAACAAATTTGTGCAGTATTTACAGCGTACTTTCGTAAAAATAAACAGCATTATTACAGATGACTGGTTATAGTTGCCAAAGTTGATACAAGTTTTCTGTTTCTTCCTCTCTGTATAAAAATAAAAGAATAGATGATTAAAAAACAAGACTATTTTAGGAGCCAGTTCAATTAATCAATTATAAGGAAATGTAACATCTGGAAATGTCTTCTGTTTTGGGGGAAAACACAAACAGATCAACTTAACAAGATATTATTCTGGAAATATTTTTCCCAATATTTTTATAGGGCATTTTAACACTTGCCAAGTATGCCTGTTTTTCTCCCGGAAATGAAAGATTGCCCTTATAGACATGGCTGTAAATATGATAAAGGAGCCATGTGAATGACTCATGTGTGGGCTGTTTTTCTATTGTCAGTAAAGTTGCATTTCCTGGCATTTATCTTAATAAATAATTTGGTGATACATGTGTTCAGCTGAAAAATTGTCAAGATCCAAGATTTAGAGCCTTATAGGAATGCATTTTTCAATGAATAGATTAATTATGTTGGTAAAGTTTTATCAAATAGCCAGAAGTCTTGAGCTTAAAAATCCAATCCAGAAATAGTTTTTTTTGTAAGATTTTCTTTGTATACCAAGTATTTATAGTAATGCCATGGAGTATGTGTTTAAACATATTGATAAACGTGTATAAAGTTTTGTAGAGGCTTTGCCATTTGTACCATGCTTATTATTTTTATTAGATGTCCTGGGATGCCATCCTAGCATTTCTATGTTGCAATTTAGACAAATTCTGTAACTCAGACCATGCAATGTGTGACTTAAATTAATTTAGCATTTCTAAATCAGATAAATGGAGAAATTTAGCATGCTAGGTATTGTTTACTATATTTTAAGATGCTTGGTTTGTAGCCAAATAGAGCAGACACTATCATTCCAGCTCTAAAGATCTAAAGTTAAGACATCTAAATAATATAAATTTCACTTAAACTAAAGGTTTATATTCACCAAGAATTGAGACCTTGAGAAACATGGGAACGATTTTTCATTGTGAGAAATATAGGACTTTCCTCTAACAAGCAACAATTACCTGCTACTCATGTTATCTGTATAAGAAATATATTACAGTAATGGAGTAAATGGAATACAGAAAAATGGGGATTTTAAATATATCTTTATCTATTTAGACACCTTCATTTTGGCCTGATTTTTGTTCTAGTCAGTAGGTAATATACCACATTATTCTTTAAATAGGCCCAAAGAAAATGTGTTTACATATTCTTTTTTTCTCCTATCCTTAAAAAATTACAGATAAATGGTATAAATATGTAATAACATTGAGGACATGAAAAAGAAAAATATGGGATTTTTTTTTACACATAGTCAAATAAATGATATATTTTTATATGTGTTTATAAATCTAAGCATATATATCGATCTGGATAGCCAAAGAGGAAAATTATGTGGTCATGTGAAACCACAAGTTAAAGGCAGCCCAAACATGTTTCTTTTCATAAGTTCAGAATAAAGTTTAAGAGCCATGTAGAGGAATGTCCTTTTGGAGCCCAGAGACTGTCTGGTAGACTGAGGCAAACCTGTCTGTCGGGAGATTTTTGTCTTTGTTATTATCCCACTAGGTAAAAAGAACTCTTAATTGGCCATATTAGAAATCCAAAAGACCAGAAATTCTCAAGAGAAATTACTTGTCTTAGGTTTAATTGAGAATTTTATTTTTTCTTTCACATTTTCCTGCCTGAGCCCTAAAGCCTATATTTAAAGGTTAATTAGTATTCAGTCTCATCTTAATTGCTAAAGTTGCTGAAAGAGGTTACCCTGAGGAAGTATTAATACTTTTTTAAATGGGAAGGATTTTCTCTTACTTTTCAATGGGTTAGAAATGCCCAACATTGGCTAAGATGAAAGGTCCCCAATAGCGGGATCCCTGGTCACTTCTACTTCAATGCCATCCATCATTTAAGGGACCACATATTTGGGCTAGATTGGAGTAAATTATGCAAATGGAAACAGCGACCAGCCAAGTAGGCAAGTAGCATAATTGAATGTCATGGGCATGATTTAAAAACTTATAGACACATGGGGTAATGTTTGGAGACTGTTGAATATTCGCCTACATTTAAAGGACACAATGCTTCTCAGCTTTGGCCAGTTGTTACCATCCAGGAATCCTGGTCCAGTATTTTTTTTTTTTTAAGATTTATTTATTTTATTACATATCTCCCCTTCCCCCCCGTTGCGGCGACGCGCCGAGACTGGTCACTGCGCAGGCACGGCTTTCCCCGCTTGTGGGCGGCTTCTGCTTCCATTCACGGCCGGCTTTCAGTTCGCGGGTGGCTGGCTGCGCTCCATTCGCGAGCGACCTGCCCTGCCCGTGGCGGCTTTTGCCCTGTCTGTGGCAGCCTGGTCCAGTATTTTAAAAGCTTTTCCAGAGAAGTTTAAAATTCAATTATTTTCTTTTTTGGAATCTCTCTACTCTTATGTGTTGACTCTGTTTTTCTTCCTAGATACAATGCAGACCAAAGAAAATATGTCTTAAGTCTTAGGGTGGCCCATGAAGGCTTTATATTTTCAACTTAGACTAGGTCAAGTCTTTAGAGCTACACTTCCCAATAAGGGAACCCGTTGCCACAGATGGTCATTTAAATTTAAATCAATTCAATGAAATTAAATTAAAAATTCAGTTTCTCAGTCACTGCACCCACGTTTCATGTGCTTGGTAGCCACCTGTTTCTAGTGGCTGCTGTATTAGACTGTGCAGATAAACATTTTCCATCCTTGCAGTAAGTTTGATTAGACAGCGCTGCTGTAGACCCTTGGATCCACAACTCTTTCCAGTAAATGTTATTACACTTTTTCTCTTTACTATCAAGCAACAAGAAAATCATTCTTTACAAGTTCTATAGAACAAGTAAACCATTTTAATAAAGTATAGCATGAGGAATCTGTATACAGTTTTCAAGTTATAAAGATTAAATATTATCCCAAAGTGCAGCTTTTTCCTGGCTCTATTGCCCCCTCTTAAGTATGGTTCCCTATAATATTCTCACATCCTACACATATCTAATTTACTGAAATTCAACTAAATGTATTCAGCATAAGAAAGCAAAGAAAAATAAAATAATAGGTGAGTTTTGCACGCCACTTATTTAAGGAGTGAATGGAGAAAAGGGAACCCTGAGTTTCTTTCTTGTTTTGTTGGTTTCTGGATGGTTTCTGAATGCATAGTAGTATTTGTATACACATAGTATTATATGTAGTACTATATAGGGTTAAATATATATGTACTGTATATATAGATATATATGTTCTAAATTCTATGTATGTGCTGTATATGTCCCACATCTAGAATATATATAGTAATATAATATACAGTATATAATATACTATATAATGTACTTTATATTCTATACAATCATATAGAATAGTATATGATACATAGTTTTTGTTGCAATTTTGATTATATATCATTTGTACCATATGTATATCTTATTCCTCCTATATACAAAATAATGTCACTCTTATTTCACTTTTATGCTCCAATGCAAATAAGAACCTCTACTTCATCTTGGTTTTGAAGGAAACATACTCCTTCTTGCTAGACTTTCTAGGCCCAGTTCCCTTTGTTTATCTTCAAGCTTCATGGCTTTCAGCACCCTGCCTTCTCCAGCTGGCAAGTTGTGGTCCCTACACTCACAGTCAGCCACTAAGAGTAATTAGTTTCCACAAGGTTGGAATGATGGCAAAACAGGAACATAAAGATGTCTACAGTGCTTGAGGCAAGCAGAAGTAGATGGCAGCTCTTACAAGGCCTTTTAAACTTGCCTGCACTGCCACATCTCCCAGGAAGCCTTTTCTGGGTTCCATGCTCTAACATTGTGCCTGTCCATTGAATCCCTGCCTGTATTTTAAAGCTTCTCAAAATGAATGTGGTTATCCTGGCAGACTGTAGCTCCCTTGAGGTTGAAGATGGCTTATTCCTCAGTTTTGCATTCAAAATGCCTAGCGAATAATGAATGCTCAATTGTGGCATGAAAAAAAAAAAAGGAATGGAAATTAAAAAGATGGAAAACAAACAATAGAATTTCGGAGTTAGATCTTTTTTTTTTTTAGGAGTTAAGAATATGATGAAGGAACACAGAGGCAGAAGTGGTTGATACATATATTTTTCAATATGATATTCTCAAGTTTGGATTGATTCCTCTCTTTAGGCTCTATTCTAAGGCTGACTGCCCTTTAGTAGACAAAGACTGCTGCCTGCAAATCCAGGTCTACTTATATCCCATATTCCCCATAATGTCAAGTGGAAAAAAGAGGACATCTTTCCCATTAGTGCCATCAAAAGCCCTGGAAAGATGTCAGAAAAATGTGAACTAAAAATGTAGCTAATATTATCAGCAGTTAATACCCAGGAGATATGTAAAGGTTAGATATTAAAACCCCTGGAAAGGTGGCTTCATAACATATCTTTATTTTTTTATTTTTTGCAGTGGGATGAGCGGGTGAGGTATACATATACTGGCCAAACACAAGTTAAATCAGTTGCGCCACATTCACATTCTTAACCAATCACCGAGTCCTGAGAAATGGAATGTTCTGATTGGCCAGGCCTCAGTCACGTGAGAAGTGATTGCTTCGGAGGAAAATAAGGGCGCTATTACCAGAAAAAGCTAAAATGGATGCAGGGAAGGCAGGAATAATAAACATCTAACTTTTCTCTGAGTAATTTTAACGCTAGCATCTATCAGTTTAAAAATAGGATATAACTCTGAAAACTTATCCCAGTTGTTTTTAATCCTAGTGTAGCTCTAATTTCTGTTTTTTTGTTGAAGATTTATATATGTTTATAATTTATCAATGAGTGAAAAATGGGGGGCTATGTAATGAAATACATGTTAAAAACTCAATTTTTAAAATCACAGCATCGCAATTTAACTCATTTATTTCTTCAGCAATTATTGCTGAAGCTTAACTAGTTATTTTTGGATGAGGTATTGAATATGCAAATTCAGACATTCATTCTTTCAAGGACTGCAATTATTCTCATCACTTCAGTAAACATATTAACAAACATTGCATTTGAACACAAACGCATTTGCTTATTAACTTGAAAGCGCATCTAAAACCACAAATTGCTTCTCTGATTGAATTCCTAATTTTCCTGTCAAACCCCAAATAAAGTATTGCCTGTTGATTTAACAAGTGTTTAGTGTGGGCATATTTCCCAAATCCTACCCCAGCCCCCAAAAGATTTTAGTAAATTATTTTGTCCTTTTTTGCTTTGTTTTATGTTGAGGTCTAAAATGTGACATGTTCTTCTCCAAAATATAATTTATACTTGTGTTTTCCTGACCAGGAGAGTAATAGATAAGCTGAAGGACAATAATGTTATACAATCAACAGCGACATGCATTCTTTCCTGGGATTATATTTGAAACCACTTGAAGTCATCCAATTCATTTTCAGTTTTGTTAGTTTACATTTCAAGGGGGTTATGCTGTCAAATTCAAGGGTAACACTCAATTTAGGACTTGGGGCTTAAAAATTATACTGACAACAAGATATATCTGTGTTTATATTCATTATTGCTATTCCATTAGCCCAGTTTTGTGGAAGAGGTTGATATATCTGATGACAGCTAGTATGGTAAATAATAACTAGTAAGGTAAATGACAATTATGACATATTAATTCCCCATCTCTGAAGTGTTTATTGACAAAATGAATGAACACAGTTAGAAAGACTAAATGGAGGGTAATTATGGCTGGGGTAGAGGGTAGAATTAGATTACTCTGTTCAGGAAACTTCTGCATACCTATTATATGCCAAGTGTGATGCCAGATGGTAGAAATTCAGCAGGGATTAAAATAGTCATGATCCAGTGATGATTATATGCTTTGAAAAGCCCCTTTGAACCCTGAGAATTTCAGCTTTTATTGTGATTTAACTGATTATTATGGAAATTTGTTTTTATACACACACACATATACCATGCACTTACACATAGCGTGCTCTTTGAATTCGAAGGTGGAAGTCCATATACTCTTAGCCAATGGTGTTTTAGCTTGTTTTCTGAAAGTAACAATGATACTTTCCATCATTTAAAAGTAATAACTACCAGTTTTAAATCTTTCCTGTGTCAGGCACCTTATGCTTTATGTTCAGGATTCAAAAGCCAATGGCCCAAGGGCATTCGTGCCATTATAAAGAAATTGCATTTGAATATTTTAGGTGGAAACTTGCTATCGTCCCTATCACTCTCTGTTGTAATATGCTTGGTCCAATTTCCTCACTTACTGTACCTGCCAACTCTTTGCCCATGAGGTAGATACTTTCAGTACCCCTAATGTATAGAGGATGCAGCATTTCCTAATGTACAGAAGACGTAGATTGATGAAGTGCCTGCTGCCTCAGGTGGGCCCGCTGAGTAAGCAGAAAAGGGCTTCAGAATCCTGTGCCCCATTTATTAACCTCTGACTATTGGCTGAGAAGCAGATGCACATATAACCCCCAAACAGTTAACGGGGATGAGAGCTCATTGACTAGGAGCCGGCAGATTCGTGAAATAAGAATAATAAATCATTTCTCACGCGTGGAGTCTGAAAGCAAATTGTAATTTGTGTAGAATGAGCATTTGAACACTGATCTTTCAAGAACCTTATCACATGATGATTATGCAGAGGCGCTTCATCTTGTAACATTTACCACCGAACGGAAGCTACAAGGTCAGTCTATTTCTAGAGTGCAGTGTAAATGTTAGATGATTGAAATGCTGGTGTGTGTAGCCCCAAGAGCCGTGGAGCTGTCTTCTTTTGCTCCAGATCACTGCATTAAGCCTTTTGCAATGGAATTCGGTAATGCAGATGTAATTTTATGAAGTTTTTAATATTTTCCATATTTCAAGTTAATTTCACTCTGAGACTTTACTTAGAGCTCTTAGTGAACTGCAAAATTCCTTGATAAAAGTAGAACTCGGTAACTTTTACAAAGGATTCTGAATGTGCAAAGCTAAAAGGCAAAATCTACTGCTAAAGCTTCTCAGATATATGACTTCAGTGTGCCATTTACCTGTCAAATTTTACTACTAAGTATTGTGTTCATGAACCAAGAACAGTGGAATTACAATTTCCCACAAAGAAGATGAGTCTGATTTGTAGATTTTTGGCCACGTACTTTGGGAAAGAAGAAGCTGTGAAGACCTTCAGTTTTTGTGATTATATATTATACAAATGAAATATTTTAGGTTTAGCAATCTAGTCCAAATATGAATATTTTGTATCAGCAATTTAAGTACTCTTTTGTTTCTCAGGATAAGATAACCTTTGGAAACCCAGGCCTAGAGATTATTTGCACAACTAGGAGTTTAAACAAAGACAGCCCTTTTGAATTCAACACTATTTTCAGCAAGAGGAAAAACAATGAATGTTTAATAAGATATTGAGATATTTTATATCACCTGGGGATGAGTTCCGTTTAATGACGAATAGTGTTAGGAAAGAATAATAAATAATTACATTGGTTGGGTCAAAGTAACATTCTTCAAAGTATCTCAGGTAAAACTTAACTCTGAAGAATTTGCTAAAACAATGTCCTGATGCCTTTGGTATAGCAGAAACATTTAAAAGGGAATTGTTTTTGCCTTCTCACATAGAGAAATAATTTAGGGATTGTTTCTGTATTATGAAGCCCAAGCAAGCTAAAGGAAGTGAGAAACATTTATTCATAATGGAACTAATCTTTTCCATTCTGGCTCTTTAGTAAAATCTTTGGTATGATAGCTTTTAGATCTTAGACTCTTACTGAAATAAAGTATTTTCCCACATATTTTATGGTCTCTTAAATCATTCCAGCTATTAAATAGACAAGAAGAAGTGCTTCTCCATATTTTTATATATCTTTACAATTTTCCACAGAGCCACTGTATTTTTATTATTCACCCGCCTAAACACAAAAGCACACTTTTCAAATGAAGCCATCAGACATGCTTAGGCAGGCCATAAACATTCTAACTCCAAAGCTGAAATCATTTTTCCCCATACAAACTATACTTTGTAGGTAACAAAAACATAAGTACCCTTTGTCATGAATCTCTTCCACTAAGAAATGTGTGATATTAACTACATGTTTCCTGATTTGAGCTTAGAGGCCGTTTTCCCCCCGCAAGCATTTAGTCACTTACTAACTGACAAACTATTTACGGTTTAAAAATTAAAACCACCCATTTGTGATTTGCTGACAGATTTATTCTTTGAAATTTGAGACCAGCCTGGTCCTCGGCCCACTTTTTGCCGACTTTTTAGGGCAGGTATAAATGCAACCAAGCTATATGTGGAAGATTCTGTCTGTTTGACCGAATGACCAAAAGCATTGAATCAAACAGGTTATGTGTAACCATTGTGGACTTGATGGGGATGGAAAAAAAAGAAAACACTGTGGACAGAAGGGTTTGCAACTTCTTGACATTGACAGAGCCCCTGCCCATATCAGCCATGGTGCCCACCCATTTGTCGAGGCCCTACCTTTTGCCAAGTGCTGAGATGAGTGCTTTACATTTATTGTTTAAATAAATCTAAAGAACAACCCAATGGGAAAGATATATCCTCTTCATTTTACCTATTAAAAATTTGGTCTCAGGGAACATGGTAATTTGCCCCTGGTCACCCAGCTAATGAGGGCTGCCTCCATAAACTAATGGGCACTTGATAGGTTTGAATCCCATTTCTTCTCTGTTTCTTGAAAGGAATGGGACGGCCTGGGACTAAACAAGGGAGGTGCAGAAAATAGGAAACTAATTAGGAAAAATGGGTTCCCACAAAAATGTAAGCTCCATGAAGGTAGGGATTTTATTCACCACATCCTTAGAACCTAGAAAATTGCCTGGCAATTTTGTGTGCATGTCTCTCACGTTGTATGTGTTTTTGATTGACAGAGAGGAAGGAAGGAAAGGAGAGAGGAAGGGAGGGAGGGAGACAGGCTTTAGTTCAACACACACAAAAGCTTTCTAATTACAGTTGTTGAATATGGAATAGGCTCTATCAAGAGGGATGACATTCTTATCTGATTGTGTCCCAGCATAGGAGATCCATGGTTGCTTGGGGTAGGGGTGAGGGGGTGGTAGAGACCAGTTCTTCTCAAACTTGAATATGCATACTGAACACTTTATTTCCTTTCCTTTCCTGAGTTTCTGTAGGGCTAGAGTTTGGGGAGAAGTAAGATGAGTGAGTATTAAGAAGTAATTGTGGTTCAACTTCAAAATTCTAAGGGCAGAATTGAGGTCAACAGTAAAAGAAAGAATGACCAAAAATGCTCATGCCAATATGAACATGCCCTGGGAAGGATCCTAGGAGACTTACCCCACAAACAAAGCAGAACAAAAACCCACAGCAGAGATCTGCCATAAAAAGAGGCTGTGGCTCTTTCTATTGCTTTCTATTTCTGTTCTTTTAAGGTCAAAGGAAAAGAGTTGGGGCCTCTACTATGCTTTCTTTTCCTCTTAATTTCATTTTGGTCTCTCAATATAAATGTTGCTTTAGATCTTGGAGACTTGTATGTGAATAAAGAAAGAAAAGTCAAGAAAATCTTGACTGTAAAAATAAGTAAATGGTAAAATACCAATTCAAGAAGTACGAGCAAAACTTAGACACATAACCATTTCCTGTACCTCCCAATCATTAAAAGTTTAGTATGCATTTTTTCAGCTTTAGAAAAGTATAGACATACAATAAAATATGATGATATGTATCCATTTAATCACTGCTCAGTTTAAGAAATAAACCCAAAAAACCTAAATTTCCCATAGTATCCCCTAAACACATCCCCTTCTCTCCCCATGAAAACTTTAAAATACCTTAGAGCTGATAGTCATTGTTTTCATACATTTTAAATATACTTTTGCTACGTTAATATTATTTTGTATGTTTTGAAGTGCTATATAAATGGTATCAAACTGTGTTTCTAAATTTTGCTTTTTTATTCACCATAGTTTGTGAGTTTTCCATGTTTATAAAAAGTTTATCCACTTTCACAGCAAACAATATTCTATTTAACCTTGACCGTTTTCAAGTTTGAGATAGGTTTTCACATTTTATATCTTTATGTATTTTCCTAAGTATATGTTTCCAGGTGAAATATTTGATATGTTATTACAGGTACCTCAATGCCTGTGGCATAATTAAAGAACTCTATGCTAGAATTCAAATGGGTGCTACTCCTAATTCATCCGAGTGATGTCTCACTCAACTTCTGCTTTGCTGGAATCCCCATCTATAAAATGAACATGATATTACCTACTGTGCTTACTTCTCAAGAGTATTATAAAGAGTAGAGATGACCATTGTGATAATTTTTTAAAATTTAAGAACTGATGGCAACATAATTTTATTCTAAGAACTGTTCCCTGTAGGAGTCAGATACCTTAATGGATGTGTTCTTGAGATTATGGGATATGAATGAGTTTTTTAAGGTGAAATCTGCTTTGATGTATCAAGTACACTTAGGATTTAAAACCTTCTGGTAAAAACTCTTGTTTAAAAACCAGTTTTTTCTTTTCTCTTTTGGCTCCACATTGATAAATACAGCTCTGGAATTATTGCCTTTACTTTTCCGATCCCCTAGGTGGTGTTTAGGGTATTTTACCACAGTGGGCCATTTAGTAAATCGCAAGATGATGGCTTAGGAGAGTACCTCGGGGGCAGGTATTTATCCAGACAAATTAGCGTGGATATTTGAGCACTTACCTAATTAATTTATTAAATATGTTCATTCAATCTGGATAAATCAAAGAAATGAGCTCTTTCTCCCCCTTCATCGTCAGCATGAAATTGGCCTGAAGTATCTGAAATAGTTGTGGCAACTTTCTACTACAATTTTGCCTCTTCAGACTTAGCCTGATTTTCCCCTAGTGAACAAGCTAAGTTATTTTCCCATCTTCAGAACATCTTTAAAATTGTGTAACTCCTGGATGCCATTCTGTTGACCTTTCTACTGTACTTTTGTTTCTAATATATACTTGGGCATATTTGTATGTCAGTCTATAATGTATGTGTTGCCCTTCATTTATAGGGGGGACAAAGTTTAAAGTGGATTCCGTAATGTAGAGTCTTTATATTATTATTATTCAAAGATACTAAGAAGGGAAAACTCCTGGGCATTTGTTTTACAGATGGCAGCTGAACGGAAGTGATGTTGATCTGACTATGGAGTATCGTTATAAATTGAATGGAGGAAATCTCGTGGTCATTGACCCCAACAGAAATTGGGATACAGGAGTTTACCAATGTTTTGCAACAAATTCCCTCGGGACAATTGTCAGCAGAGAAGCTAAACTCCAGTTTGCCTGTAAGTTTATTATCACACATCTAGCAAGACCAACACATAAGTTATATAACTTAATTTGTGGTATTGTTTTCGGTTTTAGAAACGCTATTGAATTTTATTAATTCAATAAATAGATTGAAAACACATTTAGTATTTTAAAAATCTCTGTATACACTATGAATCAGAACTTTTTTGATATCTATAATATGGTGTGTGTGTGTGTGTGTGTTTGTGTGTATATGTGTGGTTTGTTTTACAATTTTGTAAGGATTCTTTTAGGAGAGAAAAAGAATCCAGTTCAGTGTATGTTTATTGAGCAGCTACTTTGTGCTTTGCACTGTGCTAGAACTAAAAATAATCTGAAATAGTTGTCAGGCATGGTCCTTCTAATTGAAAAATATTTAAATTAGAGAATTTGTCTGACAAAGGTGAGAAAATGAAGACCAAAAATAGTGAAGAGAAAGGAAATAACATGGCAAATTGTTGATCTCCCATGGGTTTTTGCCCAGTGAATGATGATCATCGGTGCCACCCCCACCAAGTAGTGGGTCTTCTGGAGCCATGTTTGTACCAAGTCAGTTGGACCTGGGTGGACACTTGGCTCAAGCAGAGAAAATCATATTCTTTCTCCAATTTGGAATTGAGACGAGAAACCCAATTAAATTTTTAAAAATAAGCATTCTACTTTTCACTCTTACTTGTGCTTTCCTTTGTTTTCTGTATTTTGCTGTATTTATCTATATTTGTGTGGACAGCATTTATTTAACTTATTTATTCCATGAGTATTTTGGAAGCTATAGGTCATGTTTATATTGTATGAGTAATTACCTTCAATTTTGCTAAGGTATTTTTGGTATATTTCTCCGGTAGCCACAATTTTAAGGTCTAAATTATTCTATGCTTGAATTGAAAATTGAGAGGGTGAAAACAAGCCATTTTGGACATAGAAGTTGTCTTTCCTCCACAGTTTCTGCTTGGAGTTTCCTTTCTTGATGCTGGTGTATTTTCAATATATTCTAAAAAAATTGCACCTAAACTCTGCCTTTATAAAAATATGGTGTCCCTGTACCAAAATCTTCAAGATTGGGGAATGAACAATGGACTAAAGTAGACTTATTATTTATTATCCTATCAATGGAAGAACTTGTGTCATTCATATAAAGGCAGTGGCCACCAGAGGTTCTGAGGGGAGGGAAAGGGAAGAATAGGTGCAATGTGGGGGCATTTTCAGGACATTGGAATTGTCCTGCATGACATTACAATGTTGGATACACTTTGTCAAAACCTATAAAATCATTGGGGCAGAGTGTAAACTGTAGTCCATGGTTAATAGTGGTGCTTCAATATGTGTTCATCACTTGTAACAAATGTACCACAATAATGAAAGATGTTGTTAATGGGGGAAAGAGTGGGAGGGGAGAGGGTGGGGCATATGGGAATCCCCTATATTTTTGGTGTAACATTTATGTAATCTAAAGCTTCTTTAAAAATGAAAAACTGAACATTACGAAAAATAAAATAAGTTAGCTGTTGACAGCACAAAAAAAAAAAAAAAGAAGAAGAAGAAGAAGACGGTGCTAGTGGACTCTGTTGGTCCTTCCTACTTTCTCTGGCATGTACTGAGATCAAATACCCTTCTCTGATCTATGAGGAGATGTGCAAGTTCCAGTCTAAATTCCTGTTTCCAGGGGTCTCTCACCAAATATATTATTCTTCTTCTGTAGTGGTATTTTTCTTCTACTGATTCTTGATACCCTAAAATAAATATCTGAACAAGTATATTTAAGTTAGAATTTCTTCAGTCAGCTCTGTCTGGAGAGTTTATCTTGTGTGAAAAATTCCTCCAAGATTATATTGTGCCTTTCCCAATCTGCCCCTGGTTCCTGTCCAGTACATTATGGGCAGAGTGGGATAAAGTTGTTGACTCTGTGATTTGACTTTACCTCACAAGCTAATAAGCTAGTCTGTTACTATTTCACAGATGCTAGTGGAAGACTAGAGACCTCTGGGTCAGAGACAAATGAATTAATTCATCGCAGCTCAGCAAGCAGCCTGAACTTCAGCATGTCTGCACCAGTTCCCTTTGCCCCAAGTCCATGGGGGTGATGCGAGGTGGCCAGGATAGATGTTCTACACATGGTGGGTGTGGTGATTTGGAGCAATGTATCCCACAAAAACATGTTCTTAAACTTAATCCATTCTTCTGGGTATGAACCCATTATAAGCAGGACCTTTTGATGAGGCTACTTCAGTTAAGGTGTGGCCCAGGGTGGGTCTAAACCCTATTGCTGGAATCTTTTTATAAGCAGAATGAAATTCAGACATAGAGAGAAAGCCATGGAAAGCAACAAGCTGAAATTCAATGGAACCTGGAATAGATGGAGAGGCCAGGAGATGCCGCCATGTGCATTGCCATGTGATAGAGGAGCCAAGGACCAAGAATCACCAGCAGCCAGTCCCAGAATGCCAG
>PVKH010010881.1:0-18030 GCA_004027955.1 Chaetophractus vellerosus | reverse complement strand
GGCCCCCCACTTCACTTCTTTATAAGCTTCCCTGGACTCATTTGTGAAATGAACACAGAAATATTTGCCTCACAGTGTTTTTGTGAGGATTAAGTAAAGTGTTTGGAAGTGCCTCGTGCATGATATTCAGCAAGTATTATTTCAGTAAATGAACCAGAGTAGCAGCGAATTACAGAGAGTCATAAAATTTTAAAATTTTTGAAGAGAAGTGACTTTTAGAAATACCTAGTTCAGTTTTCAACCTTGGCTGCACATTAGAATCTCCTTAGGAGCTTTTAAAAGATATATTGATGCCTAGATCCCCACTCAGAACAAATAAATCAGAATTACTGTGTTTGGGGCTGAGGCTTATGGTGATTTGCCTCCTCCCCACCAATGATTCTAATGTGCAGTAATTTGAAAAAAACATTGAATTACTTTATAATTTAATCCCCACCTTATTCTCTTCATTTTGTTGTTGAATAAAGTACAGAGATGTTAAGTGCTAGCCAGATTCCTGCCAGAAGTATGTATCTTTGCAGCTGAGGAAAGTGAAGTGCATAGATGTTCAGTAACATATCCATTTCAGACCAGGAAGGCCACATTTGGATGTAGTTTACTAACTCTGGTGACCCTTAATCTCCCTTCTACATCAATAACCTAGATGTATGACTGTTTTTTAGCCTTGTCATTATTTAGAACATTAGCTCAAGCCAACGCTGTGGCCAGAGTTGGTGATTCAAGGGCCTATCTTTATTTCTCTTTTCCATCATACCTGATGAACCAGCTTTTTGCCCTCACTGTCGCCACAGGTCCTTCCCAGGGCATTAGTCTTTTCCTGCTTTATCCAGCCCTGGGGCCTGTAGTTCATATTCTTATTCTGAACTCACTAGCATCATTTATTCCCTTCTCCCCTTGATCTTTGCTATATGTAACTTTCTCCACTTGTAAATATCACTACCTTTTACTTTTTCTACTTCTTTCCCTCACTTCCCCAAGTCAAAATTGTGGTGACTGCTACATATATATTTTCTGTTTGTGTACTAGTTGCTTTCTAATTCTTTTCTCATCCCAAAGTTAACTCATTTTTTCTATTACTTTTATATTCACATTGCTAACCCCAATCTTGCAACACTTAACTCTTAGCAGATGATCTTGCTTCCTTCTAAAATGATTAAGGGTTATGATATGGATTTTCTATTTTCTTCTTTGCATCGATTTTTTCATCTTTTTTCCATTCCTGTTTTCAGAAGTACAACTATCCTTAATTCTTTATACTTGCTTAATTTAAACATATTTGGGGGAGGGGACACAAAAAGTTTTGTGTATTCTTTGTCCATAGTTTTATTAATTGTACATGTAACTTTGTATTTTGATTTTTTTTAAAAGATTCTTTTTATTTATTTACCTCTTCCCACCACCTCCTTGTTTTGTACTTGCTATGTCTGTTCGTCTTCTTTTTCTTTAGGACGTACCAGGAACTGAACCTGGGACCTCTGATGTAGGAGGGCGGCGCCTAATCGCTTTAGCCACCTCCATTCCCTGCTTTTTTGTGTCTCTCATTATGTTTTTCCTCTTGTGTCTCGTGTTGCATCATCTTGTTGTGCCAGCTTGCTGTCCTCCTCGTCCTCTTTAGGAGGCACTGGGAACCTCTGCTCCCTGCTTTGTTGTGTCTCTCATTATTTTTTTCTTCTTGTGTCTCTTGTTGCTTCATCTTATGTCAGCTTGCTGTGCCTGCCCATCACATCAGCTTGCTGTCTTCTTTAGGAGGTATCGGGAACCAATCCACAGTCCTCCCATGTGGTAGGTGGGAGCCCAATTATTTGAGCCATATCCACTTCCCGGTATTTTGAATTTTACACTTACATTTTTCTCCATATTCTGTTTTCTGTTTTATTCCCTAATTTTGTTTATTTATTTTATTTTATTTAATTTTAATTTTAATTTTAATTTTTTACTTTTATTTTTTTACCGGGAGGTCCTGGGGATCGAACCCAGGTCCCTCCATATGGGAGACGGACATCCAACCATTTGAGCCACATCTGCCCCCCTTATTCCCTAATTTTTTTTTTATTACATATCCCCCCACCCCCGCTTGTTCTTGCTGTGTTCATTTTTTTTTTGCGCTCTTCTGTGTCTGCTTGTCTCCCCCTGCTGTGGCGACTCGCGGAGTCAGCTCACTGTGCGGCGGCCTGCCTTCTTGTTGCGTCTTGCCCTGCTCATGGCGGCTTGCCCTGCCCACAGCGGCTTGCCTTCTCAAGGCGGTCTGCCCGCTCGAGGAGGCCCTGGGAACCAAACCCGGGGCCTCCCATGTGGTAAACTGGCACCCTACCAATTGGGCTACAGCCAGCCCATTATTCCCTAATTTTAAAAGCTTTTTTTTGGTCTATCAGAAAAATACGTGTTTATTATAAAACAATTGGGCAATATTAAAATAGTATCATCCTTAGTACTAAGAAATAATCAGTACTTAATTTTTGGTGTGTATCTTTCCAGACTTAAAAAAACAGATAGGTTTGTGTTCTATATGCTGTTTGGAAACTTGTTTTCACTAAAATGCCTTATTCAACAATTTTCCATGTTAAATATTAATCTTCTCCCCAAAATTGTCCAGGAATCCATTGTATGTATATACTATAATTTAACCAATCTCCTATTGTTGGACATTTAGTTTGTTTACAACTTTTCAGTATTACACAGAGCTACAGTGAAATTCTTTATGTGAAAATTTTGTAAATTGGTCTTATTTTTTGTATATATTCTTGGAAGGAAAATTGTGTAAACTTTCTAAAGCCCTCATTGCCAAAATGGCATTGAGAAATTTTGTTCTAGTATATAGGAGTGTCCATCTTCCCCACATCTTAGAGAAGTGAATAATCTATTATTTTAATTTTTATTTCTTTGATAAATACTGAGATCCATCATTTTTATATTTACTGGTCATTTTTATTTGTTCTTTTGAAAATTGCCATTTGTGCCTTGTCCGTTTTTCTTTTGTGATGTTTTCCCTATCTCTTACTGAGTTGCAGGAGCCCTTTATATATTAAGAATGTTGAGGGGAGTGGGTATAGCTCAGTGGTTGAGGACATGCTTCCCATGTACGAGGTCCTGGGTTCAATCCTTGGTATCTCTGAAGAAAAAAAATGTTGATCCCTTGTGTATGTTGAAAATGTTTTTTTCCCATCAGTGTCAAAGTTTAAAAATTTCATGTAGTAAATGTTTTCTTTTGTGATATTTTCACGATAGATGTAACCATTCCTTTATGAATTGATGTTTAGGTTTTTGTTTTTCACTGTTAAGCGTTAATGCCAGGGGAGCGGATATAGCTGAAGTGGTTGAGTGCTGCTTCCCATGTACAAAGTCCTGGGTTCAATCCCTGGTACGTACTAAAAAAAAGAAAAGAAAAAGTTAATGCCAGAGGGAATAGCTTTTATGTTCAACATCACTCCTCCCCCAATTTATTTCTCCAGGACAAATTTTTGTGGGTGAAAATTCCAGGGTCAAAGGTCAATGCCTTCTAAAATATTTTTTAAATTTTACATAACCATTAGTCCTAGATTTTTTCATGTGTTCTGCTCCTTATTAGTTGTGACCTTTGGACAAGTTATTTAGTCTTTGAGGTTTATGAAACGTGAAAGCATACTGAAAAGGTGCTTTGTAGTCTTGTGCCTGCCCGTCTTTCTTCTCTTGCTCATGTTTCTCCTCCTGCTGTCTAAACTAGAGGGTCCCCAAAGTTTAGTCCTCTGCCCTTTTCTCTCTTCCATAGCCTCAGTACCAGTCTCTGTGTTCTGGAGTTCATGCTTATCCTTGCATTTCTGGCTGTCTGACAGACGTTTGTGTTGTGGATACCCAAAGTTACTTCAAGATAAATAGTTTCTGGGCCCGGCTAGATAGCTCAGTGGGTAAAGAGCGCGCTGGGATACCACATGGGAGGCCCGGGTTCGGTTCCCGGGGACCTCTCCTAGCGGGTAGATGGCCTTGAGAAAGGCAGGCCGCCGTGGGCGGGGCAAAAGCCGCCGTGGGCAAGGCAAAAAGCCGCCACGGGCAGGGCGGAGCCCCCACGGGCATGGCAAAGTCACCCGTGAAAAGCGGAGCTGCTGCCTGCGAAGCGGAAGCCGGCAGCCCACAAAAAAACATGGAGGACTGCTGCCCGCAAATCATGGAGCGGAGCCACCCGTGAAAACGGAATGGAGCCACCCATGAACGGAGCGAGCTGCCGCAGCGGAGGGTCGACTTGG
Source organism: Chaetophractus vellerosus (assembly GCA_004027955.1). NCBI lineage: Eukaryota > Metazoa > Chordata > Mammalia > Cingulata > Chlamyphoridae > Chaetophractus > Chaetophractus vellerosus. The sequence continues at coordinate 13,813 of PVKH010010881.1, read as the reverse complement.
TGCGTCGCCGCAGAGATGGGGGGAGACAAGAAGCGAACATAGAGAAACACAAGAATGGACACACAGCAAGAGCAAGCAGAAGGGGGGGCGGAATGTGAAATAAAAAAAAAAATTAAAAAAAAAATAAGATAGATAAATAGTTTCTAACTCATTTCTGCTTCCACCTGAAACATAACTGGCATCTTCCCAGGGGTTTATGCATAAATCTTTGAAGTCAATTTGCAGTCACTTTGCTTCTTCATATTTTTGGTTAGTTCTTAAATCCTATCTGCTGTACCTCAGTAACATCTCTCCCTTCCTTCCTCCTTATGTTTCTGCTCTTAGCTGTTGTGGTTCAGGCTCTTGTTACCTCTCAGAGATTATTGTAATACTTTTTTGTATTGGTTTCTTTGCCTTCAATCTTGATTCTTTATATTCCTTCCAGTCCATCCTGTGTACTGCTCCCCATTGCCTGACATGATATGATAAAATCTAAACTCTTGAGTCTGATGCTTATTTGCCTTTGCAGTTTAGCCTCTCTCTATCTTACTAGACCTTATCTTATCAGACCTCTCTCTTCTACCACTGTGCCTTCTCCTGGTTCTGCCTCTTCCAGTTTGGGCTCAGTCAACTATTTCTTCTTTCTGGAATATATTTGTGCACCATCACACCCCTTTTCTTCCTGACCCCCTCCCGGTTCCCTACCTCCCAAATAGTTGACCTACTACTTTTTCTTTAAGGCCCAGGTTGAATTTCTGCTAATAAGGGTTGTTCCTAGATATTTTCTTTGGTCAGCATTATACCCCATCTCAACTCTTTGGCCCTGGGGACTTCATCACCTTTTTAAAAAAAATATTTTTGGTTTGTTTCTCTTGTTACTTTAGATCTTGAGAGCACACAAATTTGAGTTAATCATATTCTTCAGTTCATAGCACACTACATGGGCACCAAACCCCTTTCTTGCTTTGTTTTGTTTTTCCTTCTTTGTCCTTTCTTGCTTTGTTTTGTTTTTCCTTCTTTGTCAGTTACTCTTATCTTCCTCTTAACATATATTTGTATATATAAACATGATGAGTTTAGCTGTCTTTCTCCTCCACAGATAGTCTTCAAGTATCCACTGTTTTTTTTTTTTAAGATTTATTTTTTATTTATTACATATACCCCCCCCCTTTCTGCTTAGCTCTTGCTATGTGTCCATTCCTGTGTTCCTCTCTGTCCGCTTTGTCTCCCCCCGTTGCGGTGACACGCCGAGACTGGTAACCGCGCAGGCGGCTTTGCCCCACTTGTGGGCGGCTTCTGCTTCCATTGACGGCTGGCTCTGCTTCAGTTCGCGGGTGGCTGGCTGCGCTCCGTTCGCGGGCGACCCACCCTGCCCGTGGCGGCTTTGCCCTGTCCGTGGCAGCTTTTTGCCCTGCCCACGGCGGCTCTGCCTGCCCATGGCAGCTTGCCCTTCTCAAGGCGGTCTGCCCACCAGGAGAGGTCCCCGGGAACCGAACCCGGGACCTCCCATATGGTATACCGGCGCCCTATCCACTGGGCTATACGGCCGGCCCCTCCACTGTTGTTTAATACTACTGTGCATAGAGCAGATGGTCAGTAAATGTTTGGCTACTCGAAGTTCATTAAAAATTATTAATGATTCTAACTTCTGCCTTATTTAGTCTAAAACTTGGGGATTTAATTTCCACTTTTTTTTTTTGGTTACATATCACCCCCCCTTTCTGCTTGTTCTTGCTGTGTTCATCTTTGCGCTCTTCTGTGTCTGCTTTGTCTCCCCCCGTTGCGGTGACGTGCGGAGTCAGCTCACCGTGCAGGCGGCTTGCCCCGCTCGCGGGCGGCTCTGCTCTGCTTGTGGGCGGCTCTGCTCTGTTCGCAGGCGACTTGCCCTGTCTCTGGTGGCTTTGCCCTGCCCATGGCGGCTTTTTGCCCTGCCCACCGTGGCTCTGCCCCACCCATGGCGGCTTGCCCTCTCAAGGCAGTTTGCCCGCTCGGAGAGGCCCCCGGGAACCGAACCTGGAGCCTCCCATGTGGTGAACCGGTGCCCTATCCACTGGGCTACAGCCGGCCCCCATAATTTCCACTTTTATTCTTCTACATCCAGGTAGTCACGACAATCCTGAATCAAACCTGTCCCTTCTATTCCTGTTGCAATCTCCAGACTCTAATCAACTTTCCCCTCCCCTCTGCAGTAACTTTTCAGTGGGTGTCCTGCTTTCAATCTCTTCCTTCTGTCTTCTCACTCTGTTTCCATAGTTATCTCAGAAAAATCCACATCAAATCAGGCCACTCCTTCCAAAAACTTTAGAAGGACATCTTAGGAATCGATAAAGATTTCTTGTTTTATTTTTTCTCCCCTTTTTTCCCCATTAAATAACTATGTATAGCTTCTGCAGCAGCTGTACTATGTGACTTTTCTTGCAGAGCTTTGTGCCTTTGTTTACCCTTTTTTGTCTTCTGAAGTTCCACTTATTTACACCCTGTATCAAGTGTTCAGATGCTGCATTCTCAGTGTCATGCCCCTACTGCTTCCTTTTTTGCTTCCTTAACACTTCGTCAATATTTTTATTTACAGCACTAATTTCAATGTGCTTTGTATTAAAATTCAGTGGTACACAGCTTAGTTCTCAGTGTCTTGATCATTCTTTTTTCCTTTTAACACAGAGCATAAAGCCTCAAATGCAGTGGGTGGATTATAACTGTTTTGAATGATACTAAAGAAAATTTGTTATGGATGTGGTGGGATAACCAATTCCACAGTAGTATTTTAGTTGAGCTTTACTAGCTTTATTTTTCAAACGTTACACAATGCTTTATTTACAGCTGTCAGGACTGTACAGCTGCCCCTGCACAAATACTTTTTGAAGTGATGCAGTTTTTTTATCTGAATTTTGTTAATGATGAAAATATGCACACATCATCATTTTTTTATTTGCTAACTAAACAGCTGTGCTTTTTGGCAAGAGAAGAAGAAATCATTTTTACATATTATCATGAGTTGAGTTTTTTTTTTAACAGTATCTGCCATGCTCAGTACTTAGAATTCATAGATACTATAGTTCAATGGACCAGAACATTTGCGTGTAAATTTAAAATCTGTTGTTCTAGTGAAGCAATCACTAGTTGTGTACGGTATGGTTCCTGTTTTCTAGGAAAATGGAAGAGATGTCAAAAATGAAATTTTTATTTATCAAACTCCACGTTGTGAGAAGCTGCTGCCATTAACTGCTGATCATATTCAGTTCAGTGCTCATTGATGATATGTATATGCAAGGATTTTGTAAGTGCTGTTGGGAACACAAAGTTGTAGAAAATAATATTCTTGTTTTCAGAACCTCCAAATCTGTTGGGAATAAGTAAGTACACAAATCTTTATAAAACCTAATAAAATGTAAGTGCTATTGAGTGGTACAAATAAAATACATGAGGATTTAAAGGAAAGACATGTTGAGTTCAGAGAAGGGAAGGAAGGCCAGAGCATGTTCTGGGAAAAGCAAGTAGTCTGCCTTGGCTGTAACAGAGGGAACCAATAGAAAGAGTTAAGAATGGAAAGATAACCAGGACAGGCTGGGGCTTGACTGTGAAGGGCTTTGAGTACCAGATTAAGGATTTTAGATTTTAATTCTGTTGGTCAGGGAACCTTTGGTCTTTGAATAAGGGGTTACCTTATCATGGCTATAAATAAAGAATATTAATCTTGCCTTGTGTGGGATGGTTTAAACCCAAAGACTGAAAGGAATTATTTAGAACTTTTGAGGTCCATATTTTACCCCTTTCCTACCTCCTTAAAGACCTTTTTGTAACACCCAGTATTACTCTTCTGGTCTTCCAAATTAATTTTCTAAAATCATCAACTCTGACTTATTATATACCATGGTAAGTTTCTCTGTCAAACATAACCTATTTGAAACTGCCTTTTCTGATACCCTAAATTAGTCAAAGCTTTACTTTTCACTTCCTTTTAGTATTTCAAGAATTGCTTTTAATATATTTTATATTTATTACCATGTTTAAAAATCTTTTTCTCTTATTTTTTCAGAGGCTTTCCCCAAATAAATAATAAGTTCCACATGAATGAAATGTGTCTGGAATATATATTTAAAGTATATTTAAGGTATAATGGAAATAATATATATTTTTAAAATTCAAATTAAGCTAGATAAACTAACTGTGAGACCTTGTGAAAATTGCTTAACTAGTCCATAAGTCAACTTACCTTTGTGTGAAATAGATATAATTATCACTTGGCAAAATTGAGATTATTAAACAAAAGAGTAAAATGTGGACATGCCTGGCATTGGATAGTTGTAGTTATTGTTAGTTTTGTTTTTGTTTTTTTCCTTTCTTAACTGAGGCTGTAGAATAATGCATCTGAGTCCACTTTTCAATAATAGGCATATATGGTGCTTAGGAGAAATTTTTAAGCGATACTGAATTCAAAATATGTAATACCCCATTGGAATTTTGAGAGCCTTAAGTCAGAATGTAGATTTATGTTAGGGAGGAACACTATGAGAAGGTACAAAGGAAATGGTGATCAATACAGGCACAATGGAAAGGTTAGCATGAGAGACAGTAAGATATTAATAAGATTTTGCCTTTGTTTGCTTTTAATTACTACTCCTTCTCTCAAAATATGATTTAAGATTTTGAAGTTTCAATTCTTCTCAGTCCAATGTTGTATAAATTTAAAATTAAAATATAAAGTTTTTTTTTAATCTAAGAAGTGAAACTTTTCCTTATCACTACTAATTTCTACTATGCATATCATTTAGTAAGTTGCCACAGTGACAGTGGCACTGTGAAAATAAAGGAAAAAACATTGCCCCTTCTTGTTGATGGAATAAATAAAATTTACTAAAATACCTCATTTAATTTGCTAATTTTCAAGTATTTCTTCTTTACTTTATTGTCATAATGTTTTATTGAGAATCTTTCCCAGAATTCCCTGCTTATTATTATATTTAATAGACTATAGAACTTTTGAAATTAAGAACTGTCTTGTTCCTTGCATGGTTGGCACTCAAAATATTTGTTCATTTAAGTTAGATGCATTAGGAGAGGAAGTAATTTGCTCTAATGTTAAACATTTCTCCGGGGGGCGGGGGGGGGGTTGTTTCTCTCTGGTAGTTTGTTGCCCTTGTTTGTTTTTACCTCCTCCTCCACCCCTGCCACTTTCCTGTTAGTGTCCTTACTTTCCTTTTGCATTTTCTATACAGCCCCAATTCAGCAGTAACACAGATATAAAAGTCTCTGTTGACATGAACATAGTCATAAGTTTGATTAAAATTAATTAGTAGGCAAGGGTGACTTCTAGTAAATTAGATATAAGGCTGTGGTGGTTTGCAGCTGTATGTACCCCAGAAAAATATCTTCTTAAAGTTATCCATTCCTGTGGCAATGGACCCATTGTAAATAGGACCTTTTGTGAGTAGGATCTTAAAATGTGACCCACCTCATTCAGGGTGGGTTTTAATCCTTTTACTGGAGTCCTTTATAAGGAAATAAAATTTTGACAAAGAGAAAACCACACAAGCATGAATTTGAAAGCAAGGAAACCCAGAAGAAAGGGAGAAACCAGGAGATGCCGCCAGGTGACAGAGAAGAGTCCAAGACCTCTGGCTGCTGGCCTTTGGAAAGAAAGCATTGTCTTGGTGATGCCTTGATTTGGACATTTTCACAGTCTCAAAACTGTAAGCTTGTAAACCAATAAATTCCCATTGTTAAAAGCCAACTCATTTTATGGTATCTGCTTATAGCAGCTGGTGAAATGGCCCAACACTGTCAGGTATAAATACCCTTTTTAAAAGCCAAAAGATACTGGTACTTTGCATCAGCACCCCTTTGGATGACTAATACAGAATTTAGGAAGGACTTTTGGAAAGTCTTACTGTTTGATGGCTTGGACCCCTGCTTCCTGTGTGCTAAACTATCAAGCCTTTTGTAAGAGCTGTATGAACAAAACCATTGTCAGCCTGGACTAAAAGGGACGTGGAGGGGAGATATGGAAGGGAAAACATCTTTAAGAAGAAAACCGTGGAAGCTGAGATCTGGAATTAAGACATCTCCTTGGGCTAAGAGAGGAACCCCACCCATGTGTAAAGAGAGGGTGAATTTATCCCAGCAGTTGAAGAGGGTAGATGCTCCAGCACACTGTTCAGGGAGAGTTTTGCCGCCCCAGGTTACAGAGAGGGTGGAGCAGGGGTGTGTGTAGGGGGTTGTTTCTCTCTGGGGGGTTGGGGAGAGTAAGATCAACACCCCATAGGTCTGAGAGGGGTGCCACCCCCCCTGCCCCCCCCCAGATTAGAGAAGGCTAGGTCGCCAACTCATTGCTCTGAGAGGGTTGGGCCTGTAAACCAGAGATTAGGGAGAATGTTGCTCTCACCTCACTGTACTAAGGGGGCTGTATAGAGATTGGGGAAGGAGTGGCCATCACCCCAGTTTCTTGGAGGGTGAGGTCTGGAGCTCATGGCCACCCAGATGTTTGATGTGGGTGGAACCAAGAAAATGGCCATTGGGCAAGCCTGTGGAAAGGGTGGGTCTCCATGAGGCCCCAGGGAGAAGAAACCATCATCTTGAGAATAAGTCTCAGACTTTGAAGTCTAATGAAGTATGCCCTGCAGGTTTATGGAACTGTAGGGGATGGTGACTCATGTTTTCCTCTCAAATTCTCCTTAGGTAATACAAATGTTTATCCTTTGTCTGTCCCTTTGTATGTTGGAAGCAGATAAATTGTTTTGTAAGATTCAGAGGTCTACAGCCAGACAGGACTTTGCCCCAAGACAGACTATATTTCTTTAAACTGATTGTGATATGATTTTGTACTTAGCATTGTTTCTGATTTAAAGTTTTTTGGAATATTTTAATGTCTTGTTTGGAATTCAGAGGGTAGAGTGTAGCAGTTTGACATTATGAATTCCAGAAAGAGACATTAATATTTGTAAACTGGTCTCTTCCTCTAGGCGTGATACCCCTTTGATTGTATTAAATTCAGAGGTTTCACTTTCACTTTATTAAATCAAGATTAGGGCTTTGATTGGACCACATGGTAGGGTGCTCAGTGTTGAGTCCCTGTGCCCTTGGTAGGCTGATAAAAGAGACTCTCACACGGAAGTAGATACACAGAGAAGAAGAACACAGAGGAAGAGAGACAGCTCATTAGGGCAGAGGCCCCGGGAAGAGAGAAGAACCTGATAGTTTATAGCTGACTTTGTGAAGAGAACAGAGTAGCTGAGCCTGGAAAGAATTGAACCCCGAGGAGGAAGATGTGCTTTATTCTAGCCTACAGCTGAGATCAGAAGAAGCTGGGACCACATAGCCTTAAGTGGAAGAAGGAAGGCCGAACCCTCGCAGCTATCACCCACCATGTTGCGTCAACACATGGGTCTTTGGGTGAGAAAGTACCTCTTATGGTACCTTGAGTTGGACTCTTAAGGGCCTTGTGACTGTAAGCTTCTACCCCAAATAAATACCCTTTATAAAAGCCAGCTGATTTCTGGTACTTTGCATCAGCACCCCTTTGGCTTACTAATACAATCAGACTCATTATTTTTTTAAATGGCAGGGAATTTATTCAATGCTTCCTTTTTCTTTTTAGAGCACTTAAGTAGTTTGTGTGAAATCTCTTATTTAGTATCTGAACCAAGATTAGAATCCACATATCTTGATTACTAGTTATTTTTTTCCCCACTAAAAAGCACAGTTGAATGCTGAAGGTCACTGATAGGTGTATGGGTAAAAAAGAAATTAGATGATTTTTTGTTTTAAATTCACCTGTAAGGATGAGATAGGAAGTATTGATTTTCAGTAGGAAGAACTGGACCCATAGTATTCTGTGCCACTTGAGCTCTCGTCAGTTGTAAATAGCATTCTGTGTCTTTTTAAAAAGAGTTTTTGCCTCTTCTAATATTACATTTTTAACAGGTGGTAGACACACCACTACAGAATATATTGCTTTACTTTAGAAACAGGATGTTACCATAAGACTAGGGAGGAACTTGGACAATTCAGATGCAGTTTCTTATCCTGCAGTTGTGAAGGAAATAACTTGAAACCTTTGATTGTTTAATTTTTAAAATTGGTGTATAAAACTGGCTTTATAAAAGATCTTTTAAAAAATGTTTCTGCTGTAGTTCTTACATTTTAACTATGAGTTGGGGCTATTCATGTGCTATTTGCTGGAAAAGAAGTCAAAGGAAGCCAAAGAAAATCTATTGGAAAACTGTTGGAATTAATAGATTTCTGTGAAGTGGCTGGATGTGGGGGGAAATAAAAGAAATATCAATAGCTTTCCTCTCAGTACTAGTGACATTAGATTAAAAATGGCAAAAAAAGTAAAGAAAGTATACATGTTGTTTTAGTTTCCCTGCTGCTAAAAAAAATACCGTAGAGTGGGTTGGCTTAAACAATGGGACTTTATCGGCTCATGGTTTTGAGACTGGGAGAAGTCCAAAATCAAGGTGCCAGTAAGGCAATACTTTCTCCCCCAAAACTGTGTTATTAGTGAGCTCGCTGCCTGTGATCTTCGGCCTTTGGCTTTCTCTCATATGTCAGTGCATGTAGTTGCGTTTTCTCCTTTCTCTTCCAGATTCCATTGACTTCCAGCTTCTGGCTGCTCCTGGTGGCTTCTCTTTATGTGTCTAATTTCCTTTGTTTATAAGGACTCCAGCTATATTGGATTAAGGCCCACCCCCATTCAATTTGGACACACTTTAATAACATCTTCAAAAGTCCTATTTAAAAATGGGTTCATACCCACAGGACCTTGGGTTGGGACCTTAACGTGCTTTTTGTGGGAGGCATGATTCAATTCCCAACACCTGGGAACCTACTTAAGCAATGTAACGGTCTTGTGAGAAGAAAGCAAAAATTACTGGGTCATAAAAGATTTGAAACTTGGTTTGGAAAACTGTAAAGATGTTAATTCATTCCAAATTAATTTATGGGTATAATGTGAGTTCCAATCAGAATTTCACTGGGATTTTGTCTGTATTTTTCTACTTATTGATTGCAATTGAAAAAATTTTTCTAACCTTTTTTGCTGCAAATTAGAATTATCTGGGGAGCTTTGAAACTATTCCAGTATATACCTCAGACCAATAAAATCAGAATATCTGGGAAAGGGGTCTAGGTATCAGTATTTCTTAACCCTTGATATTATTATTATCAGAGTGCATTAGTCCCCATTTTTTGTTTTTTGAGCTTCTTTTTTTGAGCCATTTAAATTATTTTAGCGATTGATATTTCTTAAGTTTTATTCTTTCCTAAGGGTCTTCCAAAGAACAAAGAAAATGTACTTATTTTCAAAAAATAGAACAAAGTTCATTCTACCTGGCAATTAACCACATGGATTCAGTGGATATAAGATAAATTTTGCGCTCTTAGCGATCTTGCTTCTCCTTTATCTTGATATATCTTGAAACATTTTGCGATTTTCTTATCCTAGGAATTATTTGATCATTACTTAGTAATTTTCCTCAACTCTTTCAAAAAGAATTAAAAATGTGTGAGTGAAAGAATCAACTAGAAGGATGATGCAGTGGTGAAATAAATCACTATTGTGCCATCTTTCAGTTTTCTTACTGCATTGCCCAATGTATTGCATCATCTTTCAAGAAGATATGAAAGCAGTTTGGAGATATCCTTTTTAGTCTTTTTGTTTGTTTTAAGCTTTCATTTAATACATTTGAGGACTCAGATTTTTCCATTTTTCATTTTCCATCTTTAATGGCAAAGAAGAAAATTGACAGAGGAAGACATTTCAGAACTATTAGACAAGTCAGAAGATGAATTAAAAGAAACATCAACACTTAAAAATAATGATGGTGAATTTGTTGGTGTAAGTGAAATCCCAGACTATAATAAGTCTTTAGTGATGATTTCCTAGATGAGGCTTCTCAAACTCAAGAATTACTGAGTGAACAGTATTCCTAAGGACAGAAATGGAAATATTAGAGGTTCATGCATGACAGTTGATAAGCAGTTAGTTGCATTCAAAAGATATTGTTTATTTTGCATATGTATTCCTTTAATACCAGAAAAATATGGAATAAATTGCTGTTTAAATTTTTATAAAATTTTGTTATCTTTTTACCATCCCTTTATTCTTATTTCTGTCAATTAGTCATAAAATGATTTGAAATGCAAAAAAAAAAAAAAGAAGAAAAAGGAAAAGGGTCCTTTGGGCCTGGATAGTAATTTGGGATGACTACTTTTTCTGGTATCCTGAAAATTAAAGTTCCCTTGTTGGTCCAATGTGCAGATAAGATTGAGAACCTCTGTTTTAATTAGAGTTTATCTGGACAAATAAACATGAGAGATTAGATAGAGGTTTTGAGAAATCATGTGGGATAGTCCAGAATAGTGCTACTAGATGCATGGTACTGACACTAGAATTATAAAACAGATTACTGTATTAGACTGGGCAGGCTATAGTAGCAGATCTTACAATAAACTTAATATGAAAGGGTATCATAAATCAGATTAGATTTTTAATACCATTAGTAGGAGCTGCCATTTGTTGACTGCTTGCTAACATTATATATATATTATGTCATTTAGCCTTCCCCATAACATAACTATTATCTTTTTATAATTTATTTATTTTAAATAAATTTATTAAAAAAAAATAACAGAAAAAAGGCAACTCAACAAGTTATGGAAGCATTACTCCTAAAAAGTTCTGTCCAGGCACTTTTATCTCATCTAATTCCAACTCCTAACTCAGTTGTTCCTCTAGTGTTCAGAAAGATACACTGATGAACACAGGTTAAATGACATAGTCAAGGTCTGCTTATTAATGAAAAAAATGAAGAGAAAAAAATGCTGAATGATACTCATATCTCACAAAATCAAATTCCATATTCTTTTTTTACCTTTAACATTAATATATTACCAACTTTGCTTTTGCTACAAAAACATTAGAGTGTTGTTAACTTCTAAGTCTATAAATTACATTACTTATATTTTCCCATGTCTCACCACATTCTTACCACCTTATAGTAGAACAATCCTGTATTTATATTATTAATGACAATCCTCATCTACTGCCAAAATCATTGTTATACATTCCCTATATTATCCTCCAGCTGTCCTCCAACTAACATTAATCTCCCTAGACTACTCATTTTTGCCACAATCACATCCATAAATCAATAGTTTGTTAGATTCATCGTAGTGTGTTATCAAGTACAACCATTTTCACATATTTACATTTGACCTTATTAAACATTCTATACACATTTAGCATCATCTCCCCCTTCTCATCCCACATTATGTTTCCCACTGACCTACACTTCTAACTTCCTAAGTCTCCTCATTGTATTTAATTCATATCGAGACCATACAATATTTGTCCTTTTGTGTCTGGCTTATTTCACTCAACATAATATCCTCAGGGTTCCTCCATGTAGTCATATGCTTCCTCAGTTGATTTCTTCTTACAGCTGAGTAATACTCCATCATGTGAATATACTATACCTTGTTTATCCATTCATTGGTTGACAGACACTTTGGTTGTTTCCATCTTTCAGCAATTATGAATAAGCTATTATCTTTTTAAAATTAATTTTATATATAAAGATAAGTGCAACTATCACCACATTAACCATTAATTCATTTTTAAGACATCACCATAGTCGATTTTAAAACATTTTCATCACCTTTAGCTCTTACCCCTATCCTATCATCCAGCTCTAAGTAACCACTAATCTATTTTCTAGATTTGCCTATTCTGGATATTTCTTATTCATGGAATCATTCAACAGTGATAGTTTGTTGACTGACTTCTTTCACATAGCTTAGTGTTTTCAGGGTCCATCCAAGTTGTAGCATGTATTGGTGCTACATTCCTTTTTTTTTCTTTTTTTCTCTTTAAACAACACCCATTTATTATCACACAATTTCCAAGGGTCAGGAGTCCAAGTATACCTCAGCGAAGGCATCTTCTCTAGGTCTCACAAGGCTGCAATTAAAATGATGGCCGGGGCTGTATTCTCCTTTGAGGCTTGGGGTTCTCTTCCAGGCTTACTTGGTTGTTGGCAGAATTCATTTTTTGAAGCTATAGAACTCATAGTAGTTAGCTTCTTGAGGCTCGTAAGAGTCTCTGAGCTCAGGGGAAGTCTGAGCCTTATAATTAACTCGAGTAACTGGTATTATTCCCATTTACAAGTGAGGAAATCAAGGGCTGAAGAGGTTATGTAACTTATTTCAGGTCACATAGCCCTTGGTGATTCTGGAGCAATTAGCTCTTTTAGAATGCAGATATTTGGGAGAGAAAAAAAAGGAGTTATTAACCTATGCCATAATAAATTTCAGGTGGATAAAAGAATGAAATGTAAAGTTTGTATCAGAAAACATAGATAATAGGTACAATCTGATAACTAGATAGGGAAGCATAGAACAAATGGAATAAAATCATAAAGGGAAAACTCAGTAAGTTTACGTAATGTCAAACATCATAAACAAAATAATAGATGAATAAACTAGAAAAAATAAGGAAATGATTAATAGCCTTAAATGTAAACACGTATATGTATTAATGACCTTTAAATATATGGCCTTAGAAATACAAGTGGAAGTGAACACATTAGGATGTGAGCAGCCTCACTTCCTATGAAATAGGAAATTAAATTAAATTGAAAGTACTGACCTTTCCTGTCTTAGGGCCTGTATTAGTTCTCATCTTTTATAACCCAGTTTATGATTCCATCTCAGTGAGGCCTTTTTGAACTACTCAATTCAAATGAGTTTCCCCCTGTATCTTGGCACCCTGCTTATTTCCTTCATACCACTTCACTTTTTGTAATTACCTATTTGTTTACTTATTTATTGTCTTTTCCCTTCTCTAGACTATAAGCTCTGAAAGGAAAAGAATAATATCTGGCATCTAGAAAGTGCTCACTAAATATTTGTTGAATAAATAAGTGAAATGAATAAAAAGAGAAGCCAGTGAATTAATAAAATGAGATACTGTACTAAATGTGGGACAAGATGGGTTGAACACAGTCCATTGTGCTGCTTGGTCACTTGCTACCATTCAGAATGGAAATTTTATAAACAGTAGCAGGAGTTTTAAGTATTCATGCCTTTTGACCCAGTAATTTTACTTCTTGGAATCTGTCCTAAAGAAATCATCTCTGCTAGGGGTGGGAAAACTTTTATCCTAGCTTTCCTATAGTCACTCTTCCTTCTCAAGAAAGGTAGATGGTAATCCAGTTGGTCCATGTTTTATTGTCCCCTTCTGCTGAGCAATGAGTGTGATTTCCTAAGGACCCAATCTTTATCTAGGCCCAGTAATCTTGTGCAGGCCTACCTCATTTTATTGTGCGTAGCTTTATTGTGCTTTGCAGATACTGTTTTTTTTTTAACAAACTGAAGGTTTGTGACAACCCTGTGTTGATGAGCAAGTCTGTCAGCGCCATTTTTCCAAGTATGTGCTCACTTTTCATGTCTCTATATACATTTAGGTAATTCTCACAAAATTTCAAACTTTTTCATTATTATATCTGTTGTGGTAATCTGTGATCATTGGTCTTTGATGTTACTGTTGGATTTGTTTTGTGGTGCTACACACCCTGCCCATGTAAGACAGTGAACTTAATTGATAAATGTGTGTGTTCTGACTGTTCCACTGTCCAGCCATTCCCCTGTCTCTCCCTCTCCTTGGGCTTCTGTATTCCATGAGACACAACAAAATTGAAATTTAGCCAGTTAATAACCCTACAGTGGTCTCTATAAGTGTTTAAGTGAAAGGAAGATTCCCATGTCTCTCACTTTAAATCAAAAGCTAGAAATGATTAAGCTTTGTGGAGTTATGTCGAAAGGCCGAAAGCTAGGC
>PVKH010010880.1:0-18047 GCA_004027955.1 Chaetophractus vellerosus | reverse complement strand
ACTTATTGTGATTCTAGCAATGGAAGAACTTTTATCATTGATGTTGAGGCAGTGGCCACTGGAAGGTCTGAGGGGAGGGAGAGGGAAAAATTTATGGAATTTGGGGCATTTTTTGGGACTTGGGAATTGTCCTGAATGACAATGCAATGACAGATACAGGCCATTATATATCTTGTCGTAATTTACAAAAATGTGCAGGAGAGAGTGTAAACTACAATGTAAACTATAATCCATGATTAGTGGCAATGCTTCAAAATGTGTTCATCAATTGTAACAAATGTACCACACTAATGAAGGATGTTGTTAATGTCGGAAAATGTGGGAAGTGTAGGGAGCAGGGCATATGGGAATCCCCTATATTTTTAATGTAACATTTATGTAATCTAAGTATCTCTTTTAAAAAAGTATATATTTAAAAGCACATGAAAAGACATTCAACTTCACTAGCTATTAGGAAAACGCAGATCAAAACTACAATGAGATACCATTTCACACCTTATAGAATGGTCATTATTTAAAAAACTGAAATTACAAGTGATGGAATGGATGTGGAGAAATAGGAACACTTCTTCTCTGTTAGTGGGAATGTTGCCATTCTACATGATCCTCTTGATGACACAGAAAAAAACATTTGACAAAATACAGCATCCTTTTTTTGATAAAAACACTCCAAAAGATAGGAATAGAAGTATGCTTTCTCAGCATGGTAAAGTGCATATATGAAAAACCCACAGGTAATATTGTACTCAATGATGAAAGACTGAAAGCTTTCCTGCTGAGATTGGCAACAAGATAAGGATGCCCACTATCACCAATATTATTCATTATTGTGCAGAAGTTCACCCTAGATCAATTAGGCAAGAAAAAGATATAAAAGTCACCCAAATCCTAAATAGGAAACAAAGAAGTAAAACTTTCACTATTCACTGATGATATGATCCTATACCTAGAAAAATCCTCAGAAAATCTACAATAAAGCTACTAGAACTAATAGACGAGTTCAACAAAGTGGTAGAATTCAAGATTAATGTGCAAAAATCAGTAGCGTTTCTATACACTACTGATGTGCAATTTGAGGAGGAAGTCAGAAGAAAAATTTAATTTATAATAGTGACTTAAAGAATCAAGCTTTTAGGAATAAAACTAACCAAGGACATACAGGACATGTATTCAGAAAACTAGAAAACTTGCTAAAAGAAAGCAAAGAAAACCTAAATAAGTGGAAGGACATTCCATGTTCATGGATTGGATGACTAAATACCATTAAGAAGTCAATTCTACCCAAACCGATTTACAGATTCAATGCAATACCAATAAAAATCCCAACAGCCTTTTTTGCAGAAATGGAAAAGTCAATTATCAAGTTTATTTGGATGGGTAAGGTACCCTGAATAGCCAAAAATGTCTCAAAAAAGAACAAAGTTTGGGTACTCTCACTTCCTGACTTTAAAGCATATTACTGAGGTACAGTGGTAAAAACATCATGGTTCTGGCATAAAGATAGATATAATGACCAATGAAATTGACTTGAGAACTTGGAAATAGACCCTCACACCTACAGTCAAGTAATTTTTTACAAGACTGTCAAGCTCACCCAGCTGGGTCAGAACAGTCTATTCAACAAATGGTGCTGGGAGAACTGGATAGCCATATCCAGAAGAAAGAAAGTTTATTTCACACCTCATACAAAATTTAACTCAAAGTGGATCAAGGAGCTAAATATAAAAGCTAGAACCAAAAAGGGTAAGCCTCTGTGGAAGACAGTTTGGCAGTACCTCAAGAAGCAAAATATAGAACTTCCATATGATCTGACAATCCCACTACTAGGAATATATTCAGAAGTAGTGAAAGCAAGGACATCAACAGACATTTACACACCTATGTTCATAGCAGCATTATTCACAATTGCTAAAAGATGGAAACAATCCAAGTGTGAATGTGGTATATACATAGAGTGGAATTCTATTCAGTTGTAAGAAGAAATGAAATCGGGATGCATATGACAACATAGATGAACCTTGAGGATTTCATGTTGAGTGAAGTAAGCCAGACACAGAAGAACAAATATTGTATGGTCTTACTAATATGAACGAAATATGATGAGTAAACTCGTGGGGTTAAACTCTAGGGTATAGGTTACTAGGAGATAGAATGTGGATTTAAAACAGGGAGCTGATGTTGAATGTATGTAGAATGTTTAAGAAGATGCATTGTAAATGTGGGAAAATGGATAGAGTTGATGTTAAAACATTTTAGTGAGTATAATGGGGTAGTCCAGGGAGGTTAATGTCAATTGAAAGAAAGAAAGGATAATCTAGGGATTGTATAACAGTGATTTCAGTAGTGGGTAACGATTGTGGTTAATAGTACAAACACAAGAATGTTCCCCTATTGCAAGGTGTTAAGAATATGGGGATAACATGGAAAAATAACTAATGTTATATATAGACTATAGTTAACAGCAATATTGTAATATTTTTACAGCAATGGCAAAGAAGGTCCTATATCAATGCTAAGGGTCAGTAGTGGGGGTATGGGATTTTTCCTTTTGGAGTTAGTTAAACGTTTTGAGGTGGACTGAGCTGATGACAGCACATCTCTGTGGTGAAGCTGAGAACTACTGAATGGACACTCTGGATTGCAGATTATCTTCAAAATGAAAACCAAATTTAAAAAAAACCATCCATGGACAACTCATCATTCTCTTTATAATAACCTTTGAGATTATTGAAGATATTTAAATTGACCTTAAGATTTTTCTCCTTTAGATGGAAAAAATAAATGTCTTTAATTCCAATTAAATGATCCATTTTGTGTCTCATTAGTCATATTTGGTGTCTGATTAGTGCGTTGGTTCTCTAGAACAATTAAATTGAAAAATTTCACCCTGATTCTTTCTGGATGAAGTAGAAACATAGACTGTATCTTTGAATAGACTTTACTCAGGTATAAATTTTGAGGTGATAAAAAATAGGAAAAATGAAATGAGAAAGAGTAATGAAATCTCTAAAAGTTAAAAGTATAAATAAATAATAAAATAATCCAGAGACAATGCAAACATCAAAATGAATTCTTGGAAGCACATATACAGTCTTTAAAAAGGACCTGGATCTAAAATTTATGATTTTTTTCAGTGAAAATTTGGGGGGGCAAGATGGGAATAAAAAAGTAAAGTTTACTAAAGTTATTACCGTACAGAGGAGGAGAAACCAATATACTGCTGCTTTACTGTTCTTTTTTTTTCCAGAAGGTACCAGGAATTGAACCTAGGACCTCATACATGGGAAGCAGGCACCTGACCACTGAGCCACATCCCATCCCCAAAGACAGCTGGCTTTTTTGTTTGTTTTGGTTTTGTTTTAATTTTTAGGAGGTACCTGGAACCTCATACATGGGAAGCAGGCGCTAAACCACTTGAGCTACATCTGCTCCCCTGCTGTTTTATTCTTAATGCAGATAGAGAAATATAGGCTCCTACTTTTTTTTTAAAATAGAAAGGCAACCAGTTATAGCAGAAAAACAGGAAGTAAAACTTCTAGAGTAAAAAAAAAAAAGTCAAAATAACCAATGTACCGGGATTCCAGAAAAACAAAGGGATAAGCAGAAAGTACCAGAAACTACCAAATAAGATGATAAAAAGAAAGACTGAACATATATAGAGAACACAATAACTAGGTTAAATGCCTCTTTATAAAAGCATCTTGGATTGGATCAAGAAAAAATTCCAATTATATACTGTTTAAAAGAGAAGAGAAAGACCCCATATTATTTAACATCTCAGAAAGGGGAAATGTAATGTGATGGGCATTGTTACCTTAGTCAAGGGTGCTCTGCCAGGAGCAGGGGGTGCCATGTGCTACCACTGCCTTGAGATGACCATGCCCTCCAATGATCCCCGTGTCCTCTGGTCACTGACCAAAGATCACAAACATTCACTGCAATGTCTTCCAGAATTTCAGATATTAAACAGACAATAAAGTGAATAAATGTATGGAGAATGTGATTAATGTTACTGACATACTTTATTTAACAGAGCAACATTAACTTTGTACTCTATAGATGAGAATTAATGTTACTTTCTAATTCATCCTTGGGTATTTACAAAAACATATATCACATTAATAGCAAAGAGATTAATAACTTCAAAAATAGTTAATTCATTTTATAAAGAATTCCAGATGTCGGAGAGTAAAAAAATCTAAGGGTTTACTATGTTCGATACTTGTTAATTTTTGAATAAGTAAATGAAAAGGATGATTTTTTTTAGGAAAATATAATTGACCAAAATTGAGTCCCAAAGAAGCAAAAACTCTGAATAAACCAATAACTATGACAGAAATTTTTAAAGTTGTCAGAGAATTCTTTCTGAGAAAGGTGGATGTACCAGATGCTTATAAATCTAACTTCTATCAAACATTCGTGGAATAGATACTTTCCTTGCTATTTAAATGATTTTGAACATAAAAATGATGGGAAGCTTCCCAATTTATTTAAAATCTTCGCAAAACCCTGACAGCAAAATCTGACAAAAGAGCACTAAGAAAGAAAACTATAAACCAATTGGTCTTATAAATGTAGGAAAAAATCCCAAATAAAAAACCAAAAATAAAACATATGTTATAAGAGTATTATACCATCACCAAATTTGGTTTATTTCAGAAACAAGAATGGTTTAATGTTGGAAAATACATTAATATAATTTTTAAAATCAAACAGGTCAAAGGATAAAAAATTTTATGATCATCTTGATAGATGTTGAAAAGGCATTGGATAATGTTCAATATCCATTCTAGATAAAAATGCTTAGTAATCTCATGGAGAAACATTGGCAAGATTCCCTTTAAAGAGCTCTGCTATCACTGCCGCTATTTAATATCAACCTAGAACTACTAACCCATGTAATTAGAAAAGTAAATAAGCATAAATATTGGAAGAAGGGAAAATGAAACTATTGTTCTTTTCAAATGATAGGATTGTCTATCTGGAAACCCAAGAGAATCAACTGAACATCTATCAGAATTAGAAAGCAATTTAATGAGGTGGATAGTTACAAATAAATATATAAAAATCAAAAGCTTTCCAATAAACTAGTTAGAAAATATAATAGAAAAATGGTCCCACTCAACAGTTACAAATTACAAAATATCTAGGAATAAATTTACTAAGAAAAGTATAGGTGATACATGAAGAACACTACAAAATGTTATAGATGGACACAAATATTAGACCTAAAAAAAGGAAGATTTCATGTGTGTGCATGAGAAGATGTAAAAAAAGATGGTAATTCTCACCAATTATATCAAGTTAATACAATCCTCCCATTGGAAGTTGTAGCATTTGACAAAATTCAAAAAGCATCCCAAAGCCTAGTAAAGTGTCTGACATACAGTAAGCACTCATTTTATGGTATAAATGAAAGAATAACCAGGAAGAAGTTTAAAACAAAACATTTTAGGGTAACTTGCATTACTAGATTTAAAATGTATCATAAAGCTTTAATAGCTACATTCTCTACTAATGTTATAATATAAAGATCAATAGAATAGAAATTTCAGAAGTTGAGATTAAAATAAGGTTGGCATTTCAAATCTCCCAGTAAAACTATGGATAATTTATTAGTAAATTTTATTGGAAATTTTCTCTCCATTTGGAAAACAATAAATTTAGATTCCTAACATAAAATTTACTATAATGATTACATATTAATTATAAATAAATATTATATTAAAATCAGTGAATGCAATTTTGCATATATCATAGGATCACAATTAATCATTAAAATATGAATAGAAAAAAAGAGGAATGTGGAGAATGAATCAAATTCTTAACAGATTCTTATTCCCCTTTTATCCTCTGGGGAATAAAAGTATAAGTGACTTTTTTTCCCACCTAGTTTCTTCAATTTTCTGTGATCACTTGAGAGACATGGAGGATAAGAGCACAGACATTGATTTGGATCCCAAACATGTGCTAGCTCTCAACTGTGGACAAATTTCATAACCTTTCTGAGCCTGTTTCTTCATCCACTAGAAATGGAGATAAAAATACTTGCCTCAGAGACCCAATATGAGGATTAAATAGGATAATGCATGCAATGCACTTAGCATAGCTCCTCACATAGTAAATGCTCAAGAAATATTAACTATGATCACTTTTATAAGAGGGAAAACGCTACTAGGAAAAGAATATTTGGAAAGGAGGCACTGGTGGCTATATTAGGTGATAGTACGCTACCACAGCTTTTGGGAAATTCAAACAGTGGGAGCTGAATCTATTTTAAAATGGTTGGAGTTAATCACAAATCTTGGATCCAGATCTTTGAAAATGAGAACAATTCCATCAAGTGTATAGGAAGTGCTGCATTAAGGGTATTCCATTAGGAGGAGGTGTTTAGAGTAAGCTACTTTCATGTGTTGTAATGTGACTAGTTAGAAGGGTGCCAACTATAAACTCTACCAAAACCCATCAAAAGATAAAAAAAAACAAAAAAGAAAACAACAACAAAAAACAAAACCCATCAATGAATTCCATATTGGCTACAAAAAGAATACTCTAATTTTTTTTCCTGGGAAAAAAAACCAGAAAAACAAAACATCCTTCTGTCCTAAAATAATGTCAAATTAGATATAGCAAGAAGCAAAACAGTCAGGAGAAAGAACACTGGCACTTTGAAAACAAAGGTTTAAGTCTCAGCTATGCTATTACTTGGGTGAATTTAAGGAAGCCATTTAACCCCCTCAACTGTAAAATTAGAGAACTCTGTTAATTGACCATGAAAGCTTCTTCCAGTTTCACTGCTTAATGACTTTCTAAATTTGAAATTTAATATTCCCCAAAGAGCAAGATTCCATTGCGTTAAAGCTTAAACAAACGAACAAACAATCCCTGAAACTCCACAAGAGTCAGGTGGATTATTGTTGTCGTTTTAATGATTGGTGTTTGCAAAGGTGTAAACACTGGTCAAACAGACTCTACCCAGCAAGCAGACCCACAGAAGTAAAGGAACCCAAATTTGGAAGCTTTCTCTGACTCCTTTCCTTACAAGTCTAGAATTCAGATTTCCCCTCTGTTTATGAACCAGGTTTATGTGAATTTGTTCCTTCAACCGCTGATTAAGAAGCTACAATATGCAAGGTGCTGAGAATAACAAGATGAGCAAAACAAAGTCCTTATCCTCAAGTAGCTGGGCTTAATTGTTTATCTGAACTTAAAACACATTTGTAAAAGATGGTTCACCTTGTCTTTTAGCTTGTTGTTCTGCGAGAAGCTTTTCTTTCACAGTTTTAATAGCTGTTTCAGTGGCTTCAGCTATAGTATTTCTAATTAATGTTTCCAGGGCTTCATCAAAACGTGTTTGAACAAGTTTGGCATAGTCAACTACCTGCAAAAAATATTTGAGAAAATCAACATAAGCATAAATTACTGTGACTATTAAACACATTGCTCATATATATATATATATATATATATATATATATATATATATATATATATATATAAATATTAATTCCAAAAATGCTGCTTGAGGTGCCTTTGGAATGATGCTATCTTCAGAATTTACTGTTCTTTAAGTACTTGCTTTCATAGGAATTCAGTCATACTTTTCATATAAGATACATATGCATATGTTTGTATCATGTAATAAATACACAGGTTATGTAGTTTTTTTTCAGGATGCACTTCTTTATTATTATTATTGTAGCAGTTTGATATTATTTATGAATCTCAAAAAAGATACTTGATTATGTTTGTAAATTGGTCTGATCCTCTGGGCGTGATACCCTTTGATCGTATTAGATTCAGCTGAGATGCTGTTGATTAAATTATGTTAAGATTAGGGCTTGATTTGACCACGTCATTAGGGTGACTCAGTTTGAGTCCTGACCCCCTTTGTGGCCTATATAAATGGACACTCAGTCAGGGAGACACACAAAAATAGATACAGGAGAACAGAGAAAAAGACACGGCAGAGGAGAAAACTTAGTTTTGATGCTGGAGCCCCAGGAAGAGATGAGCCATTCGTCTGATAGTTTGCAGCTGAAGAGAACGTAGCAGCTGAGCCCTATGCCAGCCAACAGCTGAAATGAGAAGAAGCTGGACCACAGAGCCTTAAGAGGAAAGAGAAAGGCTGAACCCTCACAGATATCGGCAGCCATCTTGCTTCAAAACATAGCAACAGACATTTGGTGATGTCTTGATTCAATACATGGCAACAGACTTTGGTGAGAAAAGTATCCTTGAGTTTGACTCTCTAGGGCCTTGTAACTGTAAGGTTCTACTCCAAATAAATACCCTTTATAAAAGCCAACAGATTTCTGTTACTTTGCATCAGCACCCCTTTTGGCTGACTAATACAATTATTATTAGAGAAGTTGTGAGTTTACAATCATCTATAATATATAGAATTCCCATATGTTTAATTTACATACAATAAGAGGAGCCCATTTAAGTGTGCAGTTTTTTAATTAATAATTTTTTGTTAGAGAAGTTATAGGTTTACATAAATATCATGCATAAAATATGTAAAATACAGAGTTCCCATAAACCACCCTATTATCAACAACTTGCATTAGTGTGGTACATTTGTTATAATTTATGAAAGAACATTGTTATAATTGTCCTATTAATTATAGTCCATTGTTTACAATAGTGTTCACTGTGTTGTACATTCCTAGGAAGTGTCCAGTTTTGACGAGTTTTCACAAATATATAAAGACCACAATCAAGATCATGAATACTTCCATTGCCCCAAAAAGTCCCCTCATGCCACTATGTAGTCAACTACCTGCTCTCCTCCCCACTTTCATCCCTGGTCCCTGGCAATACTTTCTGCTTTCTGTCACTATAGATTAATCTGCATTTTCCAGAAATTCAAAGAAATGGAACTATATAATATACAACCTTTTTCAGTAATTTTACCTTATCATACTGTTTTTGAGATTCATTAATGTTATTGTTATGTATCAGTAATCTCTTCCATTTTATTGCTGAATAATATTTCATTGTATGACTATACCACTGTTTTTCATATATTTGGGTTGTTTACAGTTTTGGGCTACAATGAATAAAGCAGTGATGAACATTTGTGGACATATATTTTCATTTCTCTTGGGTAAATACCTGAGTATGGAATTAGTGAGTCATATGGTAAATTTATATTTGACTATATAATAAACTCTAAAACTGTTTCCCAAAGTGGTTGTATTCTTTTACATTTCTACCAGCAATGTATGAGAGTTTCAGTTGTTCTGCAATCTCACCAACACTTGGTTTTGTGACTCTTTAAAATTTTAGCCATTCTAGTGGGAATGAAGAAGTATCTCACTGTAGTTTAAAGTTGCATTTCCCTAATCACTAACAATTTTGAGGGTTTGTGTGTGTGTGTGTGTGTGTGTGTACTTATTAGTCATTCACATATCTTCTTTTTTGAAGTATAAGTTTAAACTTTTGCCTATTTTTAAAATTAGGTTAGAATTCTTTTTATATTCTGAATACAAGTCCTTTGTTGGGTATATGATACACATTTTAACTTTCTTTTCCTTCAATATGCTTATATATTACTTCACCCCAGGCCAAAATATATATATATATATATATACATCATCATTTTTAATAGATGCACATGAATGTATTATTACATATTTAACTGAAATACTAAATATATATATATATAAGGAGGCACCAGGGATTGAACCCAGGACCTTGTACATGGGAAGCAGGCACTCAACCACTTGACCTACATCCACTCCCCACAACATTGTATTTTTAGGTATACATGTTTTTGCTGCTATAAACTATGCTATGATGAACACAACTGTGTCTGTATCTCTGATAGTATCTTTAGGAATTGATAGTTCAAAGGCTATACATTGTTTATAGTCTTTTATACCTATTTCCATTTGCTATCCCTCATAGTTACAATCACCAGCAGTGTATGAGAATATACTTTTTCCCATCCTGGCCATACAACAACATTGGGTGTTAATTGTTATCACTTTTCTCATGTTTTATGGTTTTTGTATCTATTATTTTGTGAATTGCCTATTTACCATTTTTTTCCCCACAAGGGCTTCATCTGTGTATTGATTTGTTGGAACTCTTTATATTTTAAAATTATCATTCCTTTGTCTGACTCATGTCGTGATGGTTTTAAAATATGTCCACAAATTCTTTGATACACATCCCCTCAAAAGGTGGAGCCTAATTCTCCTTCTCTTTAGGGTTGAGAGGTTCTATGCTATTTGGATTCCCAGTCTTCTGCATGTGACCTAGTTTCTCTCTCCAGAGGGCTCTGGATCTTTATCCCCAGGTTCCTGTAATTTCAAAGTGATATGCTTCAGTATGGGTCTTTTTCTACCCATTCTGGGCATTCAGTGGGTCCTTAAAATATAGAAACATGTCCTTCAATTCAGGGAAATTTTCTGCAGTTATTTCTTTGAAAAATATTCTCTTTTCTGCTATAAGTTGGTCTTTGTGTTTTGTTTTGTTTTTAAATTTCAGAAATGTTGGCATCTATATCTTCAAGTATTTTTTTCTGCCACATTCTCACTTTCTTCTCCTTCTGGGACTCCACTGACACATATGCTAGGCTATTTAATATTGTCTCACAGGTCCCTGAAGCTCTGTTTATTTTCTTCTGATATTTTTTTTCTATTATTTCAGATTGGAAAATTTATGCTGACCTGTCAAGTTTTCTTCTTCCAACTCAAATCTGCTGTTAAGCTCATCCAGTAAAAATTTCAGTTGTTATTATATTTTCAGTTATAGGATTTCCATTTGGTTCTTTTTTATGATTTCCATTTATTTGGTGAAATTCTCTATTTGTCCTCTCATAAAGACGATATTTTGCTTAGTCCTTAAACATGTTTATAATGGCTGCTTTAGAGATTTTGTCTGCTAAACCCAAAATCTGGTCCATCTCAGGGTAAGTTTCTATTGACTTCTTTTTTTATTGATATGGGTCATACTTTCCTGTTTCTTTGCATGTCTCATACTTTTTCATTACATATTGGACACATGGATGATATATTATTAGAGATTTTTGGATTCTAGCATTGGTTTTTGTTCTAGCATGCAGTTCAATTATTGGTTTAAAACTCTAACCCTGTAAGTTTTGTTTTATGCTTTGTTAGGTCAATCTTTGGAAAGCCCAAGGTGTTTCACAATTTGATGGGACTCAATCTCCTAACTCTTGTTTCCTGGATTTTATTGAGGAGTGGTTTTAGGTTTTGTTAGGGTACATGTAGTGTGGGCTTTAATCTAGAATGTGGTCTTCATTCCTAAAGTATGGTTTTCATGGTGTCTCAGCTTGATGCCCAGGCTATTTACAAGGTCTCTCCATTCTGACGGGGCCAGGACTCTCATATGTCCCAGCACTGCTCAGCCTCCATGTCTCTATTCTGTTCACAACCCTGCAGGAGACATGCTCTGTTAGATTTTGTGGAATCCTATTCAGTGCATGTGCAGCCCAGTCCTTGGCCACACAGACTTCTGCCCCACCCCCATCCAACCCCCAAGCAATATCCTTCTCTGTGATGCTCTGTTCCACAATTCTGCTTCAGAACTCTGATATCTGCTTCCTCTGCTCAGTGGAAGCACCATGCTCTCCACGCTGCAATCAAGAAATTGCCCCCAAGCAGACAGCTGGGGTAATCGGAGTTCATCTCATGAGTTTCACTTCTCTCACAGATCATATAGTAGGGGAGCTAGACTGGTACAAGTTACTCTAGCATGCTTGGTATTTAAATATTGCTCTTTTAAAAAGATGATGGCAATTTATTTCCACCAACTATTTTCAAATATTCCCATTTGTACATGTCCTCTTTAGCAATAAAGTTCATAGTTTTCCTTTTATTTTTCAGGCTTATAGGTGAAAAAGTACATCTTATTATTGTTTTATGTTCCCTTATCTTCTAGTGAGGTTGGGTATCTTTACATAAGTTTATTTTATATTGGCAAATTAACTTTTGTGATTTCCCTGGATATACATTGTCTATTTTTCCAATGTTGCTTGTGTTTTCCCTTTTGATTTGTAGGTGCACTTTGTATATAGCACTAGAAACACGTTTTTAGTTATACTTGCTTAAAATCTCTCCTCCTAGGCTATTGTATATCATTTTCTCAAAATTGAGGTCTTGGATCAAAAATAAATTTTACATAATTTGATGAAATATTATCTTTAACCTTTTAAAAATTATTATGTCTGGGTGTATTAATTATCCAATTGCAAATTTACCCAAAACCTAAATTGACTTAAAAAAACAAACATTTGTTACTTCAGTTTCTGAGGGTCAGAAACAATAATTTCTCTTTATTTTAAATGGGAAAATTATAATGCATTACAAATTGCCCCAAATTCTGCATATAACTAAAACACAATAAAATGCCTCTATATAAGTAACAGACTATCATGTTAAAAACATCACCATATTATCACCTGCTGTTTTGTGTATAGTAATATGGCCTTTTTTTGGGTCACCAATATTTGAGACCCTATTACGGACCCATGAGTAACTTTTCCAAACACCTACACATTATTTTGACATTGGAATATGGCTCAATTCTTTCCCTGAGTATTTTAAATTTAACTAGTGGAATTGCATTTGAAATATAATATAAATGGTATTTGAAAAATATTGTATTGGAAGATATGGCTGGTCTATGAGGTTTAGGTATTGAAAATCAAGGGATATTCTACAGGAACATGTTTTCTGGGGAGGCATTTTTAGGGTACACTTGAATTATAAGGTCCCTGAACTCTCTAAGATGGGTAAAAGTACTGATTAATATTAGACTTGATAAGTCAGGCATGATCTATAGGGTGACTCCTTACAGAAAATCATATATAACATTCAAGATAATAGAAGGAAAATAGTAATTTAAAAATTATACTATCTATAATAGTATCAAATCCATCAAATGCCTAGAGGTCTGTGCAAAGCTCTATATAGACAAGTCTGAAATATTACTGGGATAAGTTAAAGAAGAGCTAAGTAAGTGGTAGAATTATCATGTTCATGGACTAGAAGAGTCAATATTGTAAAGATGTACATTCTTCCAACTGGTCTACTGACTCAGGGAAATCACAATTAAAATTCCCAAAGATTTTTAAAAAATATGAAATGCCAAAGGACCAATAATAGCCAATGCATTCCTAAAAAAGAACAAGATGGGAGGCCTTGTTCTGTCTCACATCAAGACTTTTTATAAAGTTCTAATAATTATTAAGTCAATGTAGCATTGACACTATAATAACAAAATAGAATAATGGAATAGATCACAGAGCCCCAAACAGATACACATATGTATAAAGATACGATTTAAAACAAAGCTGACACTGTAGAACAGGATAAAGGACAGTCTTTTCATTAAATGGTGCTGGGACAACTGGATATCCTTAGGGGAAAAAGTGAAAGAACCCATGCTTCACAACATAGGAGAGACAATTCTGTGAAAGTCGAAAAAATAAAGGTTTTAAAGGAGAATATCTTCAGGATCTTTGGGTGGACAAAGATTTCTTAAATGGGATACAAAAACACTAACAATAAAGGAAAAGGGTGATAAATTATTCACCATTAAAATCAAGAATGTCTGTTCATTAAAATACACAATTAAAAAAAAGGGAAATGGGGCCTGAAGTCTCTCTTCATATCCCTGCCATGCTGGCGAGGGGGCTGAAGTCTATTCTTCAGATCTCCTCCGTCAGGAGAGCTTCCCAATAAACTTTCTGCCTACAATAAAAAAAAAAAAAAAAAAAAGGGAAATGGCAAATGACAGAGTGGTAGAAAATATTTATAACACTTATAACCAACAAAGAATTTGTATATAGACAACATAAAGAACTACCAATAATATGTCAAAAGAAAAAGCCAATCATGCAATTTTAAAAAATGGGCAAGAGACTTGAACAAGCACTTCAAAAGACAATATCCAAATGACCAATAAATATATGAAAAAATGTTTAACCTCTTAGTCAGGAGAAGTGCAAAATTAAAACCACAATGAGACACTGTTACTCACTCAACAGAATGGCTAAAATTAGAAAGACTGACCACAAAAAGAGTCGGTAGGAATGTAGAATAACAGAACTCTCATACATTCCTGAAAAGACAGTAAATTGGTATGACTAGTTTGGAAAACAGTTTAGCATTATCTATAAAAGTTATATGCATACTCTATGTCCCAGAAATTGTATTTCTATGTAAATCTCTGAAACACATAAATATGTGCACATGTGTACCAAGAACATGTACAAGAGTGTTTACAGCAGTATTATTCATAATTTCCCAAACTGGAATCAACTCAAGTTCATTAACACTCAAATGGATTTTAAAAATTATGTAATTCAATCAATGGAATACAATAAAACAACAAAAATGAATAAACTATACCTATATGCATAAACACGTATAAATATCACAACCATAATATTAAGAGAAAGGAGCCAGACACACAAAAAATATAAATTGTATAAGTCTATAAAGTTAAAAAAAACATGCAAAACTAACCTATGGTATTTGAGTGTGTATGTGGTAAGACTATAAAAAAAAGAAGTATGGAAGTGATTACCATAAAATTAAAGACAATATTAACTTTGTGGGGCAGTGAGGTGGTTATTGGGGTGTTAGCTACATTCCATATTTGACCTGAGTAGTAGTTACATGGGGGTTTATTTTGAGATAATTCAGTGGGTATCACTTTTCTGTGTGCTTGTCATATTTTACAATAATGAAGTTAAGAGCAAAAAGAAAATGCTGCCCTTTGGCTTGAAAAGTATTCTAGCACTTTGAATAAATTCACACTCCTGACCATGACCTCCATTGTTCTGACTACCTCTTCAATCACCTTCATCTTATGCCATTCTTCCTTTTACAAACAACCCTCTAGGCACATTAGCCTTATAATTCCTCCCACATTCCAATCCCTCATCAATCCTTTGGCTTTTCCTTCACCTTATGTTCCAAATCTGCCTGTTTCCTACCACCTCTATTGCTATCACTCTGGTCCAAGCCAACAATATTTTCTCTTCATTTACCAAGAATAGAGAACAAGATCACTTGGGGGAGAAGAAGTCAACGAACTGACAGGCCAGGATGTGGAGAAGATCATCTTTGTGGATACTGAAATCACCAAGGAGTATGACAGTGAATATGTTGAGGATAGTGACAGTGAACCAGGAGGAGTGTAACCCAGGAAATAGAGAGATGAGTGGAACCAAGTAAGCTAATGGGTGGCAGAGTCTGGATGACATGACATTCAAAGCTGAGGGCTTTGGTGAGCAGGGAAGGACCATGGTCTGGAAGTGGCAATAAACAGGAAGGAGGATGCCTACTCCACTCCAAGCCTAGTGTCAAATATCCGATTGACAGTTAAGAAAACTGAATACAAATAAAATCCCACAAATCGTAATCAAGGATAGATTTATCAGAGAGATAGAAGATAAAATAGTTACCTTTCCTTTATAATGTTCTGCAAGCAAATTGCTAAGGGTTGTTTTTCCTGAATACTGAGGTCCAAATATGAATACTTTGAATGGTGGCATTGGCATAGGTGGAAGAAGATAGGGACGAGGGTTCAATGAAAATGTTTTTAATGCTTCTTCTGATGAAAGACAGTATATTTTACCTAGAAAACTTAAAATATAACATAATAATAAATGACTGAAAAGATGTACAAACAGGTTTTAAAGTTAAGTTCTGAAAATCACACTTACCTCACAGCAAAATCTGGTGATCCTGAAAAAATGTTACCTTCTTTTAAAGATATGGGACATGTACGTCCCCATCGGCTTCTATGCCATCTATATCTTGGTGCAATTAGTTTATAAGATGCAAGTGTACGGAATAGCTCATCCTGTTAATCACAAATATTACTTTAAAAATGTGGATATAAGCTTTGATGAAATTAATATCTTATACATTTAATTTCTTTTTAGATTGTGCTTTACTATTTAAAAATAATTTAGAAAGCAAATTTTGGCTCTTTTCTTAATTACATTCAAGTTCATTAACACTGAACTTGTACTAGATTTAATAAGGCTAGTTTTCATTTTTGTTGTAAAAACTTTGCTTAAATTTTACTGAGCATTTTTCATCATAAGGCATAGAAGAGATTTTCAGAAAACAGATTCTAAGAAATTCTTATTGAAAAAGTTTGAAAATGTACCAGTTCTTTTGTTCTTTTTTGAAAATTTTAATTTTAGCAACATATATACAACCTAAAATTTACCCCTTTAACCACACTCAGATATGTAATTCAGTGGCGTTAATTACATTCACAATGTTGTGCACCAGCACCATCATCCAGTACTATATCTTTTCCATCACCCCAATAAAAATTCTGTACCAAATAAGTTTTAGCTCCCCTTTTCCTTGTCTCCCCACCCACCGCTGGTCACCTGTATTTAAGTTTCTGACTGTACGGATTTGCTTATTCTAATTGTTTCATATCAGTGAGATCATACAATCTTTGATCTTTTGTGTCTGGCTGATTTCAATCAACATAATGTCTTCAAGGTTCATCCGTTTTTGCATGTATCAGAACTTCATTCTTTTTTTACAGCTAAATAATATTCCATTGTGAGTATATACAACATTTCGTTTATCCATTCATCTGTTGATGGACACTTGGGTTGCTTCCATCATTTTTGATGAGGTCCCGGAAAAATGTACCAGTTTTTAATCAACTTACCTAAGCTTTTAAATAGTAAGATATTATACACAGGTTACTTTTGCATTTACTTAATTTTAAGTGGTTCTTTTATTTTTAAAATTTAAAGTCTCCCTCAGCAACCCTTTCTGTTGGTAACAGAAAGTTTAAGGACCACCTCTCCAAAGAGTGCCAAGAATTCTGTCTTTGTGTTATTTTTGCAAGGAACAAAAGAACTAGAGAGACATGGCATGATGGGCCCCTGCAAAGGTCCAGGTTGCACCCCTCCCCCCCTCCCCCCCGCAATCTTCAGATGTGAATCTCACATGTACCTATCGGCTGGCTCCAGAGTTGACTGTGGAGGACAGATGAGATGGGGGACTGTGTGCTTGCCTGGACCACTGCAGTATAAGGGCGCACAGAGGCATGCACAGTGAAGGGATGCTGCGTGAACATCCCCAGCTGAGAGCTGGGAGAAGTACCTAAACCTTAAGGAGAATGTCAGTGCTTAGGGGAGCTGAATGACACTGGGAATCTCATCCGTGGTACAAGTTGAGCCACCACCCTTCTCCATGGAATCCATATGAGCTAGGGATTGCAACTGTATCCAGTTAAGTCAAGAGGCAGTCGCTTTTTCCTTATCCCTCTTTGCTGTCCAAACATGGGAAGAGAGAAAGGAAATGTGTATGATAGAAGACTATGTTCCTTTCTCAACTCCACAGTTCAAGCAGCTGCTGAGGGGATAAGAAAAGATGAGTTTTCAAATGAGTTTGATATTACAATCTTAAAAATGACTGAGACTGACTTCTGGTTAAACAAGGCAGGCTGAATCATGCATTGATGGTTCCTGCTTTCCCAACACTTAACTAAAATGAGAGTAGAGGAGTAAAATGAAATAAACCTTTGAGGAAACTAAAAATGGGAGAGAAGAGCAGAGGAGTTGGCAACTGACCAGTCATGACAACACAATTTTATAATCTAGAAAGCAGATGGATGAGTGGAAACTAACTTATATCAGAAAAATGTACAAGTTAAGTATCTGTGGTGGTAGGGATGGTGTGAGAACTACAAGAGGCAAGTCAATTCACTCCACAAAATCCTAGAAAGGCTTGGTACCTGATAATGTCAGGTACACCTGAAGAGGGATAAATGTAGAGCAGAAAGCAGAAGGATTGGTTGAAAAACTTTGAAAGGAATTGCTCGTGGTCAAAGCCATTCCCCACTCCAATCAGCCAAGTACCCATCCCCAGCCACCTCTCTCAATTGGAAGACTGGAGGCTTACTTTCTGGAGACACTGAAACCAGAGGGTCTTGGGTAAGGGACCCCAGACACAGCCAAGACCAGAGGAAGGTACAAGGTAGCTTTTTTTAAAACAAAACAAAACAAAACAAAACAAAAC
>PVKH010010879.1:0-18030 GCA_004027955.1 Chaetophractus vellerosus | reverse complement strand
CCACAAGCGGGGAAAGCCGCGCCTGCGCAGTGACCAAGTCTCGGCGCGTCGCCGCAACGGGGGGGAAGGGGAGATATGTAATAAAATAAATAAATCTTTAAAAAAAAAAAAAAAAAAAAACAAGGAAATTTAAGTTTCAAATTACATGCCAAAAATGTATTCTATGCCATTATTTATTTTAAAATTCTATTTAAATACATCATTCATACATGAATATATATAAATAATATGTGCATAGTGTAAGCTGTGAATACAAAACAAACATACATAATATCATACGGGGCTCCCATACATCACCCCACCAATACCTGGCATTGTTGTGAAACATTTGTAACATATTATAAAAGAGTATCCTGGGGCCGGCTGTAGCCCAGGGGATGGGGTGCCGGTTCACCACATGGGAGGCCCCGGGTTCGGTTTCCGGGGACCTCTCCAAAGCGGGCAGACCGCCTTGAAAAGGGCAAGCCGCCGTGGGTGGGGCAGAGCCACCGTGGGCAGGGCAGAAAAGGCCGCCACAGGCAGGGCAAAGCCACCACGGGCAGGGCAAGTCACCTGCGAAAGGAGCAGATCCGCCCATGAACGGAAGTGAAGCCGCCTGTGAACGGAAGCAGACTCGCCCGCGAACGGAGCAGAGCCACCTGCGTGGTGACCTGACTTGGCGCATCACCACAACGGGGGAAGACAGACACAGAAGAACACAGGGAAATGAACACAGCAAGAGCAAGCAGGAAGGGGGGGATATGTAACTAAAAAACAAAAACAAAACAAAATATATATATATATATTAAAAAAAAAAAAAAGAAAAGAAAAAAGAGCATCCTGAAAGTATTACTAGCTATAGTCCATATTTTACATTTGGTGTATTCTACAAATGTACACCAAATGTCCCACCTAATTTCATATCTAATTTTTTTAACAAATCAATTTTATTAATACATATTTAAAAAAACATAAATCCAGGGAACCGGCTGTGGCTCAATTGGTTGGGCTCTGGTTTACCACATGGGAGGCCCCGGGTTTGGTTCCTGGGGCCTCCTGGCAAAGGCAAGCCGCTGCGCAGTGAGCTGACACAGCAGGGGGAGACAAGCAGACACAGAGAAACGCAAAGCAAATGAACACAGTGAGCACAAGCAGCAAGGGGGGGGGGGATATATAAATAGATAAATAAATCTTTTTTTAAAAAAGCATAAATCCATACAAAGTGTACCATGGTATTTGGTGTAATCATATATTTATGCATTCATCACGTCAATCATTCTTAGAGTGCTTTCATTATTCCAATACTAATAATAAAAAACAAAAAACAAACAAAACTCATCACCCCTCAATCTCTGTCTGCTTCACCTGCCATACAGAGCTGCTATTCTTTTTCCTACTCTCTAGTTTATTTGTATTGATATTTTGCAATAAGTCTTATATATGCAATATCACCTATATTCGCGTTTTACATGAGGTTTATTTACTGCATTACACAGGCCCACATTATAGTTTTTAGCTTTCCTTCTAATAATATACATGACCTTAGGCATTCCCTTTTGACCAGTCATAACCATATAATAGCTCTACTCCTTACAAACATCATCATGTTCTTTCACCATTTCTATACATATCATAAGATTTACAGAACAACCTTTTTACCAATTCTACACAGATTAACCCTCAGCTTTCCAGTCTCTACCCTCCTTCTATTTTCTGGTGACCTATATTCTAATGAGTAACTCCACAAGTTTACACAATATATTTAGTTCATAATAGCGCAATCATACAGTATTTGTCCTTTTGTGTCTAGCTTGCTTCACTCAACATGTCCTGCAGGTTCAGCCATGCTGTCATATGGTTCAAAAACTTCATTTCTTCTTACTGCTGCATAATATTCTATCGTATGTATACACCAGTTTGTTTATCCATTCATCAGTTGATGGACACCTGGGTTGTTTCTAACTTTTGGCAACTGTGAATAACGCCGCTATGAACATCGGTGTGCAGATGTGTTACTGCTCTCAGTTTTTCCGGGTTTATACCTAGTAATGGTATTGCCGGTTCACAAGACAAGTCTATATTCAACTTCCTTATGAACTGTCAAACAGTCCTCCACAGTGCCTGTACCATTCTACATTCCCACCAACAGTGTAATAAGTGTTCCTATCTCTCCACATCCTCTCCAACATTTATAGTTTTCCAACTTAATAGCCGCCAGTCTAATATAGATGTAAAATGATAGTTTTGATTTCCATTTCCCTCATCGCTAGTGATGTCAAACATTTTTTCATGTGTTTCTTCACCAGCTGTATTTTTTCTTTGGACAACTGTCTTTTCAAGTCTTTTGCCCATTTTTTTAATGAGGGAGTTTGTCTTTTTATTGTTAAGTTGTATGATCTTATATATATGGATATTAAAGCCTTATCATATGTGATTGCCAAATATTTTCTCCCATTGATTGGCTATCTTTTCATCCTTTTGACAAAGTTCTTTGAGGTGCAAAAGAGTTTAATTTTGTGGAGGACCCATTTTATCTACTTTCTCTTTTGTTGCTCATGCTTTGGGTGTAAGTTTTAAGAAACTACCACCTAGCACAGGTCTTGAAGATGTTTTCCTACATTTTCTTCTAGGAGTTTTACGGTTGTTGCTTTTACATTTAGGTCCTTGGTCCATTTTGAGTTAACTTTTGTATAAAGTGTGAGATGGGGTCCTCTTTCTTTCTTTTGCATATGGATATCCAGTTCTCCCAGGACCATTTTTTGAATAGCTTTTTTGTCCCAGCTGAGAGGGCTTGACAACCTTGTCAAAAATCACTTGACTGAGACTGCTAGATTATGTGGTTTCAGTTTCTTATTTTTTGTGTTTCTTTGAATTTTACAAGTTTTCTGCACTACCAAAGTATTACTTCTGAGATTTAAAATGCCATTAGGCTATGTAATGCTTGAACAGTATACTAAACTGTATATTCAGTATTATTCCAATTTTGATATATAATATATATATATATATAAGTGTAGAAATAAACTTCAAAGAATTTTTAAAAATCACTTGAATGTAGATGTGAGGGTCTAAGTTCTCAATTCAGTTCCATTATCAGTCTGTCTTTATGTCAGCACCATGAGATTTTTACCAATGTAGCTAAATAATGCTTTAAAGTCCAGAAGTGAGAGTCCTGCAACTTCGTTCTTCTTTTTAAAGACATTTTTTACTATTCAGAGGCCCTTACACCTTTCCAAAAAATTTTGACAACTGATTTTTCCAAAGGAAAAAAAAAAAAAGGCTGTTGGGATTTTTATTGGGATTGCACAGAATCTGTTAATCAGTTTGGGTAGAACGGATATCTTAACAATATTTAGTTTTCCAATACATGAACACAGAATGCCCTTCCTTATTTAAGTCTTCTTCAGTGTCTTTTAGCAATGTTTTCTAGTTTCCTGAATACAAGTCCTTTATGACCTTGGTTAGGTTTATTCCTAAATATTTTAGTTGTTATAAATAGAATATTTTTTATTTCCTCCTCAGATTGCACATCAGTAGTGGATAGAAACGCTATTGATTTGAGTATTAATCTTGCATCCCGCCACTTTGCTGAACTCGTCTAATAGTACAAATATCTTTGTTGAGGATTTTTCAGGAGATTCTAGATACAGGATATTATTAGCAAATAGTTAAAGTTTTACTTTTTATTTTCCTATTTGTGTGCCTTTTATTTATCTAGCCTAACTGCTCTAATAATTGAATAACAATGGTGAGAGTGGGCATCCTTGTCTTGTTACTGATCTCAGCGGGAAAGCTTTCAGTCTTTCACCACTAAGTACAATGTTAGCTATAGGCTTTTCAAATATATACTTTACCATATTGAGAAAGGTTCCTTCTATTCCTATCTTTTGGAGTGTTTTTATCTAGAAAGGGTGCTGTATTTTGTCAAATGCCTTCTCAGCAGAAATCAATCGAGAGGATCATGTGATTTTTCTTCTTCAATTTATCAGTGTGGTTTATTACACTAACTGATTTTGTGTTGAACCACCCTCACATATATGGGCTAAAACCATTTGATCGTGGTGTATAATTCTTTTAATGTGCTTTTGGATTCTGTTTCCAAGTATTTTGTTGAGGATTTTTGCATTTATATTCATTAGAGATATTGGTCTGTAATTTTCTTTTCTGGTAATATCTTTTTTTAATATTAGATTTTGGTATTAGGGTGATAGTGGCTGCATAGAATGAGTTTGGTAGTGTTCTTTCCTTTTCAATTTCTTGGAAGAGCTTGAACAAGACTGGTATTAGATTGCCTTTGAAAGATCGGCAGAATTCACCTGTGAAATCATCTGGTCCTGGGCTTTTCATCTTTGGGAGGTTTTTGATAACTGTTTCAATCTCTTCACTTGTGATTGGTTTGTTGAGGCCTTCTATTTCTTCCAGGGTTGGTGCAGGTGGTTCCTGTGTTTCTAGGAATTGGTCCAACTCCTCTACATTGTCTATTTTTTGGCATACAGTTGTTCATAGTATCCTCTTAATGATCTCTCTTATTTCTGCAGGGTCAATGATAATGTCCCCCCTCACATTTCAGATTTTATTTATTTGCATCTTCTTTGTTTTTTTGTCAGTCTAGCTCAGGGGTTATCAATTCTGTTGATCTTCTCAAAGAACCAACTTTTGCTTTTGTTGACTATTGTTTTTGTTCTTGATTTCATTTCTTTCTCTTCTGATCTTTACTGTTTCTTTCCTTTGGCTTGGTTTGGGATTAGTTTGCTGTTCTTTTTCTGGTTCCTCCAGGTGTGCAATTAAACCTTCAACATTACTCCTTTCTTCTTTTTTAATGTAAGTATTGAGAGCTATTAAGTTCCCTCTTACCACTCACTGCCTTCGCAGTGTCTCAGAGGTTTTGATATGTTGTGTTCTCATTTTCATGCGTCTCAAGATATTTGCTGAATTCTCTTGCAATTTCTTTGACCCACTGATTATTTTAGAGCATGTTGTTTAATCTCCATAAATTGATGAATTTTCCCTTTACCTATCCATTATTGATTTCCAGCTTCCTTCCATTATGATGAAAGTATTTTGTATGATTTCAATCTTTTTAAACTTATTGAGAATTGACTTGTGACCCAACATATGGTCTATCTTGGAGAAGGATCCATGACCACTTGCAAAGAATGTATGTCCTGATATTTTGAGGTACAATGCTCTAAAGATATCTATTAGGTCTAGTTCATTTATCACATCATTCAAGCTATTTATCCTCTGTCCAGATGTTCTATCCAATATTATTGTAGAGATATCTAAGTCTCCAAGTATTATTGTAGAGATATCTATTTCTCCCTTCATGTCTACCACTGTGTGCCTCATGTATCTTGGGGCACTCAGGCTAGGTGCATAAATATTTAGTATAGTTACTTCTTCTTGATGAATTGCCCCTTTATTAATATATAGTGGTCTTCTTCATCCCTTATAACAGTTTTGCATTTGAAATCTATTTTGTCCGATATTAGTATCACTACTCCAGCTCTTTTTTAGTTCCTATTTCATGGAATATCTTTTCCCAACCTTTCACTTTTAACCTGGTTGTGTCCTTACTTCCGAGGTGGAGATCTTGTAGAAAACATATAGATGGCTCATATTTTTTAATCTATTTTATCTATGTCTTTTGATTGCAGAGTTAAAGCCAATAACATTCAATAATATTACTCTAAAGGCATTACTTATGCCATCCATTTTGCCCTCTGGCTCACTGTTTTCACATCATTGTATTGTCTGTCTTTCTACCCTTTAATTTACCCTTCCTAAAAATCTTCACTTCTATACTCTTTTCCAAGTATCCTGCTCTTGTTTTTCCCTTTCAGGCTTCATCATTCACTTTAGTATCTCTTGTAATTCTGTTTTTTTGGTAACATATTCTATCGGTTTTTGTTTGTCTGTGAAGACTTTGAACTCATCCTCATCAGTTCTGCCATATACAGATTCTTGGCTGGCAGTTTTTTTTCTTTCAATACCTTAAATATCTCATACCACTTTCTTCTCACCTCCATGGTTTCTGATGAGAAGTCCTTAATCTTATCAAGTTTCCCTTGTATGCGATGCTTTGCTTTTCTCTTGCTTTCAGAATCCTCTATCTCTGATATTTTTAATTCTGAATAGTAGGTGGCTCACAGTAGGTATATTCAGATTTATTCTATTTGGGGTGTGTTATCTTTCTTGGATATTGATATTTCTGTCCTTCATAAGGACTGGGAAGTTTTCAGGCCTTATTTCCTCAAATATTTTTCTGCCCCTTCTCCATTGTCTTCCCCTTTTGTGACACCAATAATTTTCAGTCATTATTTGCTCAAATATTCTTTCAGCCCCTTTTCCATTTTATTTTCCTTCTGGGACACTGATAATGAATATGTTTCTGTTTCTGGTCTAGATTTTGCACGGACAAAAACTATCCTAACCCCTGAGAGAAAATCTGTGCCTCCTATGTGAGAAACCAGAGCCCTACCAATTGAGCCACAGCTGGTTCCCTCTAATGTATTTTTAATCTCATCCATCATGTTTTTTCATTCCCACAAAGTCTTACTTTTCTTTGCATGCTTTCAAATTGTTCTTTATGCTCACCCAGTATCTTCTTAATATCCTTTATCTCTTTAGTCATATTTTCTTTACATTCTTTGAATTGATTTAGGAGAGTTATGTATTTATCACTGACTAACTGTCTTAAATCCTGTATGTCTTCAGGATATTTGGTTTGTTCCTTTGACTGGGCCATCTCTTCCTGTTTCCTAGTATGGCTTACAATTTTTTGCTGAGGTCTAGGCATCTGAATGTTGATGAATTTACTCTGATGGCCAATTTCTCTCTCTTGCCTAGTGTTTTTTGTTTTTTTTTCCTCACAGCTCTCCTTTGATATTTGGTTCAACTTATTCTAAGTCTTGAAAACTGCCCAGATTAAGTTATCAAAATCAGGCCAGGGATCCACTAATGGGGCATAGATTTTCTCTCAGGGGTCAGGATAGATTTGTCCGTGCAAAATCTATACCAGCCTGTACATGGTGCTCACTGGTACACCTTTCCATGGAGGTGTTTCAGTCTCAGCGTTCCTATGTTTTGGTCCATCTAGAACCAAGATCCAAAGCAGGCTCTGCTGGTCAAAGTCACTGAAGAAAAGCCCCACGACCTCTTTGTTTTCCCTTAAAACAGCTGACAGGGAGGTAAACGCCTGTTCCCCTCTCAGTCAGCTGCAGTGAGTCAGGGGTTTTACCCCACCTTAGTATCTTTGGGGTGGGGGAGGGGAGCCCTTCCCAGCAACCACGGGGATATGGTAACTCACGTTTGTTGTTTTGGGTTCTCTGTTTCTCTGTCTCTAATCCTCCTCGAAGTTGTGTAGCACTGTCCTAGTCTGCTGGCTCGCAAATCAGGTCCTTCGGACAGATTTTAGGTCTTTCTCCGTTGCTTCTGTGAGAGAATTGAGCCCTGCCTGCGTAGTCCGACACCATCTTCCCACAATTCCACCTATGCCATTGTATTTATAATGCTACTTTTGATTCACCTTATTTTAATATTCTGTTTCAAAGTGGGAAACTCATATTCATCGGCAGACCTATGTCTTTAAAATACAGGTCTAGATTGCCTGTCCAAGACAGTGATTTAAGATGCTACATGGTTTTATCCCCTCACAGAATCTTTGAACAACCATCAAAAACCAGCAGAGCCATCTTCCTCAGAGCTATGGAAAACAATTATAAGGTTGCAGTAGCAGAGTAAGCACCAAATCAAGAAAGTGCCACTTTAAACAGCAGGAGAAAGTCAGGGTGCCCTTGCTGGATTTCCCCCACCCACTTCCTGGCATGTGTGGAACCAACCTGCACTCTCATTGTGGGTACGTGGCCCAGTTCCAGGGGGAATAGAGTAACTCCCACATGCATATTGGGGAGCCTGTATGTTGATAACAATTTATCAGGTAGCAGCCACCTAAAGGACTGAACCAGGACATTTGAACAAAGCAATTTACAGATTGAACTCAATACCAATAAAAATTCTAACAACCTTCTTTGCTGAAATGGAAGCTAATTATTAAATTATCCTGAGTGACATTGCAATGACAGATATAGGTCATTTTATATTATTATATAACATGCAGAACTGTGTGGGAGAGAATGTGGTCTACGATGTGAACTATGATCCATGCTTAGTGGCAAAGCCCCAAAATGTGTGTATCTATTGCAGGTGATGTCCCACACTAAAGAAGAATGTTTATGTGGGAGGTGGGGCATATGGGTATCCCTATAATTTTTGTGTAATATTTATGTAATCAAGAGAGAGAGAAATAATACTGTCTTCAACAAATGAGTGGTGGTAAAACTGGATAGCCATATGCAAAAGAATAAATGTGGACCCTTACCTCACACCATTTATAAAATTCATCTCAAAATGGATCAAAGACCTAAATGTAAAAATTAAAACTATAAAACTCCTTTAGGAAAATATAGGGAAACAACTGCAGGATCTTGTGTTGGGCAATAGTGTCTTACACTTTCCACAAAAAGCAAAAGTAACAAAAGAAAAAATAAAGACGACGTTATCAAAATTTAAAACTTCTGCAAAGAACATTATCAAAAAAGTAAAACAATCACCCACCGAATGGGAAAAAATTTTTGGAAACCATACATCTAAGTAAATGTTTAATATCCAGAATATACAAAGAACTCCTGCAACTCAACATCAAAAAGACAAACCACCCAATTAGAAAATGGGCAAAGGACATGAAGAGATATTTGGCCAAAGATACACAAATAAGTACATGAAAAAAAAAAAATGCTCAAAATCATTAGTCACCATGAAAGGCAAATAAAAACCACAATCAGTATATCCACTAGAATGGTGACAATTATAAAGCCATAAAATAACAAGTCTGGGCAGGGATGCAGAGAAATTAGAATCTTTGTTCACTGTGGGTAGGAATGTAAAATGGTACAGCCATTGTGGAAAACAGTTGTGCAGATCCTGAAAGTTAAACATAAAATTACCATACAAACTGGCAATCCTACTTCTAGTTACAAACCCAAAAGAATTCAAAGCAGGGATTCAAACAGATATTTGCAGACTGATGTTCATAACAGCATTATTCACAATTGCCAAAAGATGGAAGAAACCCAAATATCCACCAGTGGAAGAATGGATATAAAAAATGTGACTCTACATACAATGGAATATTATTCAGCAGCAAAAGGGAATGAAGTTCTGATACATGCAACAACATGGATGAACCTTGAAGACATCATG
Organism: Chaetophractus vellerosus; assembly: GCA_004027955.1. Lineage (NCBI taxonomy): Eukaryota > Metazoa > Chordata > Mammalia > Cingulata > Chlamyphoridae > Chaetophractus > Chaetophractus vellerosus. The sequence goes on along the minus strand of PVKH010010879.1, from coordinate 8,790 downwards.
TTTAATAAAATAAGCCAAACATAAAAGGACAAATATATAACATTACTGATATGAAATGAGAATATACAAATTTATAGTAATAAATTAAAATACAGGTTAGCAGGAGTAGGGATGTGCATGGAGAATGGTATAATTGGTACAGAGCTTCTCTCTGGGGAGCTAGAAAAGTTTTGGCACCGGACAGTAGCACAAAATTTTTCTGACAGTAGTGCAACATTGTAAATGTAATTAACACCACTGAATTGTATACTTAAAAGTGGTTAAAATGGCAAATTTTAGTTGTATATATGTTACCAAAATAAAAATTTTAAAAATCCCACAGCACTGAACAACACAAAGAGTGAACCCTAATATAAACTACAGACTGTAGTTAATAATATAATTATAATAATATTGTTTCATCGATTTTAACAAAAGTACCACACTAATACATAATGTTAATAATAGAGAAAAATGGGGGAGGGGGATACGGGAACTATGTACTATCTATAAACCTACAAATGCGCTAATAAAAACAAAATTTTTAATAAAAGAAAGTTTTGGATACTTACCAAAGAAAAACTTTACCAAATGAACAGTGTTCACAAAAAGTATTTTATTGGCAAAGGAAAACTTTACATTCAGCCATACACTTCAAAAATGGCATCACATTCTTACCTGGAGATTTGATGTCCAGCATAGAGGAGTAGAGCAGTCAAAAAATATAAATAAAGCTGAACCAGATGCTGCCTGGGCAAGGTTAGTAACACAACACTTAAGATATAACCTGTAGCAGATATTAAAAGAGAGATATAAATGAAATGATTCTAACTGAGGCTCCCCATTAATTACACGCTAAAAGAAAGAGCTTGAAGTAAATTACTTTCATTACATCAGTTTTAACAACTTTTTTGAGTTTTTTTTACTTTATTACCAAAGTAATTTAATCACTGGACTTTTTGTTGAAAATATATAAAGCATTTTTCACTTCTGTGTGGATATTTCTACTTTATAATTGAATACATCACAGAAAGGTACAACATGGCTCTTTTCATATACCTTTCCTTGATCTCTACCTATGTATTCTACACTAATTCTCTCATTCTCTCTAGTTCCCTCAGGAAGAACTGGTTCTCCAATACTCCTAAGATTGCCACCTTCGATTTGACTCAAGATCTTATTTTTCGAATTCCTAAAGGCACTCCTGCATCTTCAATTATTCTCCTGGTCCCAATCCTTACACCTGTTTCCAAAGGATATGCAAGGCTCTTCCCATCTTGAAAAAAACCTTCTTAGCCTTAACTTCTCCTTTATCTTTTACCTATTTTTCTCATTTCACTGCCAAATGTTTCAAACCATCTGTACTCACTGCCTGTTTCCTAACCACCTAATTCCCCCTTATGTTCACAATCTAGCTTTTCCCTTCCACTCTAAAGAAACTTAAAGTCAGTAATTACCTACATTTCAAACCTAGGCATCCTACTTCTCATCGTCCTAGCATCTGAAGCAATTATCCTTAAAATGCTCTTATTCTTTGAATTCTGTGATACAGATTTCCTTCATCCTCTGACCTCTCTCCTCCACTTTCTTTTCACCTTCCCCAATGAACACAGAAAATTTGGTCCGTGAACCTCTGCTTTTCTCCCCATAAGGCACCTAACTCAATCTATTTTGTTGCTTCAAACATCCCCTTACAAATGTTATCAACCAAAATTACTGATAGCCTACTATACACGTAAAAGTACAAACTCATTTCTTATTCTAAGTACACCATCCATATCTTATGGTGCCAGAGATTTATTCCACTTAAATATTTTCATATTCAACAAGTACAACTGAACTCACTCCCCTCTCAGCAAACTAGCTTACTCTCCTAAATCTGATTCATACGAACTTCAAACCTGAGTCATCTTTACTACATTATCAGTATGTCCACTGCATCTACCTCAATAAGTTCATCATATCATTACCCTTCCTTTCCAGTCCTATGGACATGTCTACTGCTCTTTTTAAAAATAACTTCGCCCATTTCTTTTGTTAATCCCTATCTCAAATGACTTTAGAGGCATTTAAATGGATGTTTACTTAGTAAGCATTTCTAATTTTTGTCTGAAGGATTTTCTAATCAGCTTATTGCATGAAACGTCTCTTTAAATTCTTTTAATGGAACTGCCATTTCCCTTCCCAGAACATTCTTGTCTTTCTGCTGCACATCTCATATGAAATTGGTTGCTAAGTTATCTAGATTGAAAAAATTCATTTCATTCATTTTCTCAATTATCCAGTCATTCAACAAACACTATTGAATGTAAAGCATGAGCCATCTATATTCCTAAGTACGGAAGATATAAAGAATAAAGTGAAGAAATCAGTCTAGTAAAAAAGACAAACATGGAGAAAAGAAATTATTATACCCTACTGATGAACATTAGAAAGGCTATGGTTGTAGAGACAAGTGATTAAGTTTGGCCTGGACCTCAAAATGCAAATGGATCCCTGCCAGGCTAATAAAAGGGAAACATTTCAGAAAAGAGAATAGCAGGTACAATATACATAAAAGTAAAAAAGGATATTTTTAAGGGACAGTAAATTTTGTAGACTAAACTAGACTTTGGTGTAAGTGGAAAGGGGAGATAATACTGATAGAACTGGTGGCTGAAGCCTCAATATATAACCCCTTTTTTTTCTACTTTTATTGAAGTTTATCATTCAGATATGAACATCCATAAATAATAAGTATATAGTAAAAGTTGTGAACTTACAAAGCATATCATCATACAAGTAAAGCCCTTAGTTACTAGTAAATAATAAAAAAAGAGTTTAGACTTTGCTCTCTGGGTTACTGGTTCTCAGGTTCTTCAGATACTCATCTAAATGAGAGTAAAAAAATAAAATAAAATAAAATAATAAAGGAAAATCCTATGGCTCACTTATACCCCCATTCTCACATTCCGGCAGAAAAATAACTCTGCGATGATAATAATAAAGTATATTATACAATAAGATTTTTAAGGGATTATGAATGCTCACACTAAAACAAAAGCAGTATGAAACATTTGAACTACAAGTATACACAATCTAATTATTGCAAAAATACAAGCCAAAAATACTACTGATACAAATGCATCATTATTCACTGTATAGGATTAACCAAACTGCCTCTAACAAACTAAACTGATGATAAAGCTACCCCTAGAGTAATTTATAATTAAAAAGAAGACCAGCAGCATTTTAAAATAATGATCTGCTTAAAACTACACTGATGAATCTCTCTATAAAATGCAGAAATTTCTCCTATAAAGAAATTTCTGCTATTTAAGGTTATTATAGTATGGGGGGAAAGGAGGGTCTGAATTAAAGCAGTAGCTATGCTTAGAGAAGTTATAGGTCAGTCAGCTATATATTTATTTTTAAAAAATATGTATTTATTTATTTATTTATTTATTTATTTATTTATTTATTTATTTATTTATCCCCCCCTTGCTGCTTGTTCTTGCTGTGTTCATTTTTGATTTTGCATTCTTCTGTGTCTACTTGTCTCCCCCTGCTGCAGCATCCCGCCGAGTCCGCTCACCGCGTGGTGGCAGCTTGCCTTTGCTCGCGGTGGCCTGCCTTCTCGAGGCAGCCCTGGGAATTGAACCCGGGGTCTCCCATGTGGTAAACCAGGGTTCTACCAATTGAGCCACAGCTGGTTCCCTATAGTTAGTTTTAAATAGGTCTTGCTGGTAATATATGGGTGAGGGTTGAAAACAAGGAAATTAAGATAGTTCAGTTCTTTCTAGCTTTGGTAACCAACAAGATAGCTTTGTTATTAAGTAAAGAAATACAGAGGGAGAAGAGAAGACTGAGATAAAAGTGGTGAGTTAACTGACTGATGCCAAGTTGAAGTATCTATAGGATACTGAGTTGGATATTACAGGCACTTAGAGATTCACTCATTCAATATCAGGCACTAAATAGGTGCTAGGGATACTGAGATAACAGAGTTATCTCCTTCCTTAAAGGAGTTCACAATCTAGTTGATAAGACAGATAAGCATATGGACCTCAAAAGTGCAGCATAGTACTTAAAAAGTGCTATGGTGGAGGTCTGAACTGGGTGCCATGAGGTCATAGAGAAGGAATATCAATTCCTGAATAACACAGTCAAGAAAATAGTGGAAAGTGTGAAGATACTGACAGACAGCCGAAACTATGCGAGATCTCCCAAACAATAAGAGATGAAAACTGTACCCAAATTCTGGGCATTATTAACTTAAGAAGACTAAAGAAAAGTCAGCAAAAAAGTCAGAAGGAATTGTCAGAGGAGGAGAAAAATCAGAAGAAAATACTTTCAAGGAAGAGGAAGTGGGTAACAGTTTCACAAACATGCAAAGGTCCACAGAATGAAGATTAAAATGAAGCCTGAGAAGGCAGAGGTGGCTCAAATGGTTGGGTGTCCATCTGCCATATGGAGGGACCTGGGTTCAATCCCCAGGACCTCCCGGTGAAATAAAAAAAAATAAAAATAAAAATAAATGAAAAAATGAAGCCTGAGGTTTGCACTTTACGCTGATTTTAGTGAGTGATTTTCAGTAAGTGCAGTTTCAAAAGAAATGATTATTCATCCATTCTTTCCACTTCTACGAAACTAGTTCTGGCTCTCCTTATATCCCTTATCTAAAATCTTAACTGGTCTCATCTCGTTTTTCCCCTCCCCATTCCATCATCATACACAACACTGCCTAATTATATAAGATGTAGCTCAACTGCTCTAAACCTTCACTGGCCCACCAATACCTACCAAATTAAGCACAATACCATGTGTATTCAGGGCTCTTCACAAATGGTCCCACCCTACTTTTCTAATATTATTTATATACCCCTTTTCATAGTGTAGCCTCTAGCAAAAGAGTTCTATAATAAACATCCCACCAGTTACATTTTGACAGTCACTTTTCTTTGCTATTCTCAAGGCAGAACACACACTGGAATGCTCCAAAGTCAATTACATTCCATAAACACAAACTCTACCACTGCCACACTATATTCTTAAGCTCCTTAATAACAAACCATTAGAGAATATAAAGGTGGTAAAAAATCGACTTACAATAGCGATTTAAAAAAGATGAAATACCTAGGAAAATACCAAGGAAGGAACTTAACAAAATCCAAGCAAACCTTAAAATAGTCCAGAAGGATTCAAAAGAAAGTTCTCCTGTGTTCTTGTATAAAGAAAAATTAATATCCTTAAGCTATCCTTTTTATCCTATCTTAAAATTTTCAAAGTAATGCAACTTCAATAAAAAGTCCAATGGGGTTGTTTTTTCTTTTTGGAATCAACCAAGCTAGATAATTCTAAATCAATATGAAAAAATAAATGGTAATAGAAAAACTCTGAAGGAGGGAAAAAAAAAATGAAGGAACTAACCCCATCAGACAATAAAATATAATGTAAATCCTCAATAAATAAAACTGTGCTACTGGTCCACAAATATGCAGACAACCTAAAAGAATACCAAAAAAAGTCTAGAAATGAAACAAAAATATGTGTGAAAATTCAGTATATAATCCATCAAGAAAAGATGGGGGGGCTGGCTTACCACATAAGAGGCCCTGGGTTCGGTTCCCGGGGCCTCCTCGCACGGGCAGACCGCCTTGAGAAGGCAAGCCGCCGCGGGCAGGGCAAGCCCCTGCGAGCAGGGCAGGCTTGCGCCGCACAGTGAGCTGACTCGGCAGGTCACCACACTGGGGGGGGGGGGAACAAGCAGACACGAAAGAACGCAAGAATGAACACAGGAAGAACAAGCAGAAAGGGGGCGGGGGGATATGTAATAAATAAAAAATAAATCTTTAAAAACAAAACAAAACAAAAAAGATAGACTAAACCACATAAATATGTGGAGACTACTGGAAAGTCATCTCAAAAAAATTATGATTATATCTACAGCACACTGCACATGCAGATAAATTCTAAATCAAGAAAAGATTTAAATGTAGAAAATGAAACCACAAAAATAATGCAAAAAAACCATGATGGAACTCTTTATAAACTCAAGAATAAGGAGGCTTTTCTAACTCTGACTCTAAATTCTAAAGCTTTTATAAGAAAAAAAAAAAAAACATAAAACTCAACCACATTAACTTAAAAAAAAAAAAAAACCTGCACGTCAAAAAAAAAAAAAACAACCAAGAGAAATGAAACTGAAAAAATATTTTCAACTCATCACAAAGGGTTAATATCACTAATATATACCAAATTCCCACAAATTGGTAAGAAAAAGGCCAACAGTCTCATAGAAAAGTAGTCAAGGGACATGAACTGACAGCTTTCAGAAACAGAAATACACATTTTTCTCAATCATGTAACAAAATTCAACCTCACTCATAAAAGAAATGCACCTCAAAACTACATTAAGGTTCTATTTTTCACTTAGTATAGTAGCCAAAATATAGAAGTATGTTAACATGCTGTTTTGACAAGGACTGCAGGTATTCTCAACTATTATTTGTGGAGGTACAAAATGACAAAAGCTTATGGAAAGCAGTTATCTATCAACATTACAAATGTATATACCCTTTAACCCAGCAATTTCTCCTCTAGTAATTTATTCCAGGATTTTATTTGCTCCTATTGAAATTACGGTTATACAAAGTTATTTAGAACAACACCGTATGAAATAGAAGATAGAAACTACCCTCATGTTTACCAAGGGCAATAATTTGTTCAATAAATTACGGTATATCCTCACGTGAATACTACGCAGCTATAAAACAGAATGGGGGTAGGGGTGCAGAGGAAGTCTCAACATTTGATCATAATCCTAAAATTTTGAAGAACACAGTGTAAATGTTTTAAAAAAAATTGTACAAATCTTTATTTCATGCATATATAAAAGTGTAGTTATAGCTTCATGATACATTAAGTTAAAACAAACAACCAAAAAACCCACCAGGGCTCAAAATAGTGTTTATTATGTACCATCTGTATAAAAAAGGAGAAAAATTTATATTTGCTTATATATGCATAAAAATAGCTCTAGAATTATTCACAGTAATAAGAGTAGTTACTTCTTGGAGGTAGAAGTAAGAACTTAGTGGATGGAGAACAGAGTTGGGAGGGAGACATTTTTCACTATATACCTGTTTGTATGCTTTTTGATTTTTGAACATAAATATATTACCCATTTTAAAAGTTAAGAATTTTAATAATCTGTTTAAAGATGCAACTTGAAAAAGTAGAACATTACATACACTTTGACACAGAGATTGCTCCAACTAAAAAACTGTTCAAGCTGAAAATATCTATCCATATAATCACTGAGCTTATTCTACCATTTAAGAAGGTTTCAGTTGAGTTCCCAAAGTTATAAGCTAAAATATCAATTTCAACTATACTAGAAACCACTCAATTTCTAAAATTAATGTTTCTGGTTATTAGTTGTTACTATTACCAATATTTCTCTCTATTAGGAAATACTAAAAGATAAGCACATTTTTTTAAACCACAGTGTCAACTACTTTGCTGATTAAGCTAAAAATCTAAGCCAAGTACCCAACTGTTCTTCTACAACAGACTGTTAATTATTTTCAATAAATTGGCTAACACACAAAGTCCTTAATATAAAAGTCTGAGAATCATAGCATTTTACAGCATAAAGAAACTTTCTCATTTCACAGATTTTCCCAAGGTAGGGATGAGTCTATCAGACCTGAGTGTTCTGCTTCTACTGCACTGTTTTTTCTAGTATACCATGGCTTACCTGGTACTCTTTCAGAGCTGTAAGAGGTTCTCAGTGCTAAGTTCGGAACCCAGAAAGTCTTTCTATATATAGATATAAATAAATCTCATAGAGACAGGACAACTCTTCATGATTTTATAAAAACCTGCTGATGGACAATTCTAAATACAGAAAGGGCTGAAGTAATATTTTCAAACTATGACTATTGTAGTATACCCTTCAAATCATCTCAAGTTATGCAACATCCCTGTTAAATAAAAATACATTGTTACTATCATTATATGTAAACTAAAAATTAACCTAAGAATTAAGGATCACAACTTTTATTCTAGATGAATGTTTCATGATTGCATTTCTTGACTTTAAATTCTTTAACCAGTCATCATTACTCTTACCACTAACCTCAAAGCATCTTAATTACAGTCCCAAGAGTATTTTTTTTAAAAAAGAAAAAATACAGTATCATTTTCCTCATTTCATTAAACAAAAATGAATGCTTTATCTTCAACTGATATGAATGTTTAATCTGTCTCAACAAGAAAAAATACTGCATTTTAAAAATTTATTTTCTGAACTTCTAACAAAACCCAAAACAAATGACAAATTAGAAGGGCCAAATGTCTGGAAAAATATTTCTCATTATTTACATTTCACCATATTAAAATCTAAAATGTTTTCTTCTGCATTCCATTTCCATCCGGTAATAAATCAACACTCTCGTGTGCAATAGTGAGATAAATACGACCATAAACAAGGTTCTTAAACATTCAGCAATAACTGTTACACTGTCATTTCAATGTGATGAAAATCCATTTATCCAAATTCAAAAAGAAAGACATAAAATAAAACAGAATGCTCACTATAAGGTTAGAAAATGTGATGTACACTACTTACCTACATAATGCATATTAAGAGCCAAATACTTATACTGGAAAAGAGGGTTATTATTGAGGCTACTTCTTTGGATCTGCTGGAAAAAGGAACTGACATCCCATCTGTACAGGACATCCAACAGCATGATGCTTGGCACCCTCAGGGCCACATTTAACACTGCCTCTAGTTTCTCCTTTGCAGCCATGTTTTGTTTTGTT
>PVKH010010878.1:0-18028 GCA_004027955.1 Chaetophractus vellerosus | reverse complement strand
GGATCTGATTCAGGACCTTGACAAAATGTCAGGACAGGAGATTAAATCCCCCACCCAACACACTAGAGTTTGTGTATTTATTTAATCCATCCATTTTAGTGTATGCCTACTTGCATAGTATAATGCCCACCCTATGGCATTTTATCCTTTAAAAACCAAGACACTCTGGTAGAGAAGTGAGCTGAAAAGTTTCCTGAAATCTCCCCTCAAATTTAATTTTACATTTCTATTTTAGAAAATCAATCCCAGTGAACATCCATGGTACCCTGCAACTGTCCACTCTGTTCTGGCTCCTTTTAAAATCCAGGACCTGTTGAGACATCTGAAATTATGTTGGGCCAGGGGATATAAAACAGAATCTAAACCAGTGTTATTCAATAGAAATATGATGCAAGCCAAATTTTAAATTTTCTTGTAACTGCATTAAAAATTTTAAAAAGTAACAGACTTAAATATAAAAGTGACAACCATAACACTCCTAGAAGATGATGCAGGAAAATATCTTCAAGATCTTGTGGTAGGCGGTAGTTTCTTAAACCTTATATTTAAAGCTCAAGCTACAAAAGAAAAAATAGATAAATGGGACCTCCTCAAAATTAAACACATTTGCATCTCAAAAGACTTTCTAAGAAAGGTGAAAAGGCAGCCGACTCAATGGGAGAAAATATTTGGCAATCACATATCTGATAAATGTTTAATATTCATGAAATATAAAGAGATCATATAACTCAACAATAAAAAGGTAAACTACCTGATTAAAAAATGGGCAAAAGACTTGAAAAGACAATTGTCCAAAGAAGAAATACAAATGGCAAAGAAACACATGAAAAAATGTTCAACATCACTAGTGATTAGGGAAATACAAATCAAACCTACAATGTGATATCATTTCACATCTAGTAGACAGGCCACTATTAAAAAGTCAGAGAACTGTGACTGTTGGAGAGGGTATGGAGAGATAAGAATGCTTATTCACTGTTGGTGGGAATGTAGAATGGTACAGCCACTGTGGAGGACTGTTTGGCAGCTCCTAAGGAAGTTGAATATAGACTTGCCATGGGACTTGGCAATACCATTGCTTGGTATATACCCAGAAGAACTGAGAGCAGAGACAGGAACAGACATCTACATGCTGATGCTTATAACAGCATTATTCACGGTTACCAAAAGCTGGAAACAACCCAGGTGATGAGTGGATCAACTGATGAATGGATAAAAAAATTGTGGTATGTACATACAATGGGATATTATGCAGTTGTAAGAAGAAATGATGTCATGAAGCATATGACAACATGGATGAACCTGGAGGGCATTATTTTGAGTGAAGCAAGCCAGACGCAAAGGGACAACTACTGTATGATTGCACTATTATGAACTAAATATATTATTTAAACTCATGGAATTAATAATTAGAATATAGGTCACCAGAAAATAGGAGGGTAAAGAATGGAAAGCTGAGGGTTAATCTGTACGGAAGAATTGGTAAAAAAAGATTTTAAATCTTTGGAACTGAATGGAAATGATGAAAGCATATCATGATGTTTGTAACTAGCAGAGTTCTTATATGGGTATGATAGTAGTTGAAAGGGAAAGTCTAATGTCATGTGTATTACTAGAAGGAAAGCTAAAAGCTGTAACATGGGACTGTATAATATAGTAAAACCTCATGTAAAACTAGTCAACTAGCAATGCATCCAGAAAAAGACCTTGAACAAAAGGGGAAAATATTAAATACAAATGAGTTCTTGTGGCTAAGAGATTTCAAAGTGAGTCAGGAGGTCATTCCAGAGGTTATGCTTATGCACATCTCAGCAGGATCTCATTGACTGCCACACTAAACAGTGCCTCAAACAGCAGGGCTACTGAGGGCTCTAGAGACATCCAGACATTGTAAGCAGGGCAGACAAGCTCAGGAATTCGGCAGTTGGCCTTACTTTGGAATTTATGCTCCCCAGTGTAACAGAGTTAAACTCATTTATAGTTTCCCTATACATGGCTCTTCTGCCCCTTTTATTTGAACCTATAATTAGCACTATATGTTTTAAATATATGTCCCAGAGACTAAAATTTTTGGTCCCTTCATGTGCCAGTTGAGCCCTGAATCTCAGCAGAGTTGGAACACCTAGTCTCCAGTTCTTTGGATTCACCCAAGACAACTAACAGGAAATAATGATGGACAACATTCATCCCAGGGAACAGAGAGAGTCTACAACTGCAAGCAAAATAGTTTCATCCATCTGCCCCATGGGATCTAAGGTCCCTCTCAATTAGAAACAGAGTGGGCATCACCATCCAAAAATCCTCAAGATTGGACAATGGATTAAAGTAGACATTATTATTCTATTATAGATTTGTTATTCTAGCAATGGAAGAACTTTTATCATTTATCATATCATTTTATCATATCAAGGCAGTGGCCATCAGAAGTTCTGAGGGGAGGGATAGGGAAGAATAAGTGTAATATGGGGGCATTTTCTGGACATTGGAGTTGTTCTGCATGATATTGCAGTTATGGATACAGGCTATTATATATTTTGTCACAACCCACAAAATTTTGTGGGACAGAATGTAAAATATAATGTAAACTATAGCCCATGGTTAGTAGCAAGCTTCAATATGTGCTCATCAATTGTTGTTACAATTGTGGTACATCTGTTAGATACCACACTAATGAAGGATGTTGTTAATGTGGGGAAATGTGGGAGGGGGAGGGTGTAGGGCATAAGGGGATCCTCTATATTTTTTATATAGCATTTACATAATCTAATGCTTCTTTAAAAGCACACACACACAAAGAAGATCTCAAAGCTGAGACCTAAGCTCACAACTAGATGATCTACCAAAACAGCAAACTAACCCAAAGCGAGATAAAGAAGAAAATAAAGATTGGAGCAGAGATAAGTGAAATAGAGGGAAAAACGAGATAGAGAATCAAAAACACCTAAAGTTGGTTCTTGAAAAAGTTCAGTAAAATCCACAAACTTTTAACTATACTGGCAATAAAAAGAAAGAGGATACAAACAATTAAAATCAGAAATGAAAGAGGGCAAATGACTTCTGACACAAAAATAAAATGGATCATAAGAAGAAGAAAAAATTTAAAAAACACATGAATATGGATGATATTGCATATATAATACTGTTTTATACAATATAAATACAAATATACTAGAGAGAAGGAAAAAGAATAGCAGCTATGTATAGCAGGGTAAGCATAGAGAGATTGAAAGGTGATGAGTTTGGATTGTTTTTTGTTTATTATTATTACTGGAATAATGAAAGTGCACTAAGAGTGATTGAAGTGATGAATTTACAAATATGTGATTACACCAAATAACATTGATTGTACACTTTGGATGGATTTATGCTTTATTAATATATATCATTAAAATGAAAAAAAAAGAAACAGGCAAGGTTAATTTTAATAATGCATTTTATGTAACTCAATATATCCAAATATGATTATTTCAACAAATAATCAAGATGCGAGTTTATTTATAAGGTTCTTTACATTCTTTTTTTGTAACAAGTCTTTGAAATCCAGGGTGTATTTTAATATAAATCTCAATTTTTGCTAGCCACCTTTTGAGTGCTCAAGAACCTCATGTGTCTAATGATAATTGGATTGGACAGCACAGATCTAGATTTTTTTTTCCTCATTAATTAAAGAAACTTAATTGTTTCCTAGTCTATAGTCTATTTTTTCTATGATATAGAGAATAATGTTGAATCTATATGCGTCATTACATTCTGAATTTGAAATGATATACCTGAATTGATTTTTTAAATCGGCTTTTTTAAATTAAAAAAAAAACTTGATTTCCTGTAACTGTTCCAAATATAATTTTGATAAAACACACTTTTTCACCAACATTAGGAAATACAGAAGGATTTGTGGAGATAAAAGAAGGTTTTGATGATTATAGGTGGATCATGTTCGTTCACTCGTTCATTTATACAACTCTTGCTGACTGTTATGGGCAGACAGCTTGCTAAGGATTTGGGAATATGTGATTAAAGGAAACCCTGAAGGAGCTCACAATATAGTGGGAAAATTGTGTTAGAAAATTTAAAATATTATTATATGGTGTCCATCACTACCCTCAATGAGACATATTTGTTTTTGATGGTATGATAGAGCTTAAACCCATATTTACTGATTTTCTGGAATTAGGGGAGTATTCCTCTCTTTCTTCATGCTCATTAAAGGTGCCAATTATGTTAATATCTGTGGGTTTCTGCTTCCCCTTTTCCAAACAAATATCCCTACCAGGAGGAGCTATGTCCATATTTGTGCTTTATTATCAGAGGTTTTGGATCAGGTTGGATAGATATTGGGAGAAGCTAATACTTTACTATCTTGAATTTCTCATGGGCCTTATTCATATTTATATTCAAGTATTATCATGAAAATATCATTATTGACAATTTTATTCATACAACAAATATCGGTAACATACGCTGCTGCAAACTTAAAAGGCTTTGGTTAGTCTGTCAGCATAGATTAGTGCTTCTCACTGCTTCCTGTTCATCCTCAAGTATAGGAGTGATAGCTCGTGATCTTTGTTGATGGAGGAGAGCAATGCAAATCTGTTTTTCTCTGGTTCCAATCTATGAGTGTTCCCACTGGCCTGGATGCTCTTTGCAAAAGACAGGGTTGGATACAAAAACCCTTTGTCATGCATCAATTCGGGGTGAGGGAGAGACCCACTCTGTAACCCAATGGAAAGGATTGAGCTAGGAAGAACTAGGGTGTTAAAACAACTGAGGGATGTTGGACACAGTAAAGGTATAGAAGGTTAGATCCAGCCAAAGGTGCTCTGGGCATCTGTTCCTGCAGCAGATCATGGGCTCTGGAAAGAACAGGTACAGACAATGGAGGCATTCTTGGAAAGAGCCTGCGTCAGGGAGGCCCATGGAGAGGAGTGGTATATCCCAGGAGTTGGGCAGAATACAGCTTCCAGGAATCCAAGATCAGAGGGCAGTTAGGAAAATCTGTTAGTAAGTAAAAGAATAGGTCCTTAGCCACCATACATGGCTCGGCAGCAGAGTCCAGTGCCTGGGAGACAGACATACAGGAACAGTGTCCAACCTTAGATGGATTGGTGTGCAAAGTGACCAAAACATCAACTTTCATGAGGGCTTTAGTAACAAGGATCAACTAGCAGAAATCAGGTACAAAGCAGAAATTGCATTTCAGGAGCAATGCCTAAATCGTAGTATCAAATATAGACCAGAATGTTCAACCTGCATTAGCAGCAAAGGAGACTTGTTCCTGAGCTTGGGTTATGGCTTGGGTTATGGCTGTGTGAATCTCTCCTACCTAAAGTCAGAGAAACTCAGAGAATCAGGGAGGGTTGAGCCAAAGTTTGGGACAAAGGGGAAAGAGTATATTCAAGTGACCCAGGCATTGTGAAGTGGGTGGGGGATGAGGGTTCAGGGCAGAAGAATGACGTAGGATGACGTATACCTTTGATACCCTTCAAAGTTGCACCTTCTACTTTCTCCTTTCACCTAATTGATTACATCATTTAAGTCTAACCTGTTTTCAGGTCATTTAAGGTCAGTTAGGCTGGTTTGTTGGAATTACTCCATTGATTCAGAAAGGCAAGGCAAAATGGAAAAAAAAAATCTGCTTTCAACCTTGTCAAAACCCTTTCACCACCAATGACCTTATTGTTTAGACATTAAATGAACTTGGCTGATCAAGGACCCCCTTTTTGAAATTCTCTCCTCCCCTGAACTCCATAACATTACAACTTTCCTCAGTCTCACTTATACCCATGCTCTATATTCTATATTAGCTCCTCTTTTATTTTCCCTTCCCCAAATGTAGGTGATCCTCAAATCTCACCCTTGAGCTTTACTTTGCCTCTGCTTTCCCCCTCATCACTTGCCTCTGCCCCTTTGGTTTCCCACTGCTATAAGTCAGTTATTACCTGGAAAGGATTACTGCAACAGCTCCTTCCTGGGCTTTCCGCTTCCTCTCGCTAGTCTCCCCTGCTTCCAGATTCATTTATCTGAAGCTTCAGTAGGTCTTATCACAACACTCTCCTACCCAGAAATTTCATGGCTTCCCACTGTGAACAAAATTAAACACAAATTCCTTACCCAGACCCCAAAGCATTTACACCATGGTCTCGTTGTAATCTTCCATTAGGCTCCCATAGCCATTCCAGCCAAACTGAGCTGCTTGCTGTTTCTCAAGGAGATCCTATACTTTTCCTCCTCTGAGATTTTATTTATATTTTATTTTTGCCCTATAATTTTGGTATATATCCTGGTGTGCCTGGGTCAGTCCCAGATTATTCCTATTGTCTTGGCATCGATATTACTAAGCTTCCCATTGCATGATCAAAAGTGTTTTGTAGTATGGATCATAAATTATCTAGGCACCCTACCTATAGAATTCTTTCCACTCTTTCTTCCTTCAGTTTTATTCCCCCAATCTCCACCATGCTCATTTTTGCCTGTGGTAAACATAGCCCTATCCTTTCAAGCCATGTGCCATGTAAAGCACATCAACTTTTATGAGGGCTTTCTTTCCCAAATCCCACCCTACCGTCACCAGTTTAATGTATTCCTTTCCTATTCTGAACCCCATTTACCTGCATGGCTTTGTAGTCATTTATTACATGTAGTTATTTATATATTTTATATTTTGTTCTTCTAGTACTTCACAAGTACAGATTCTTGTTCTTTGTATTAGTTAGATTGTTTTTAGCTTCAAATAACAGAAAACTTTGACTTACCCACTTAAACCATAAGGGAAATTTATTCTGTCATATAATAAGGAGTTCCAAGATAGGATGGCTCAAAAATGACTTGGTTCCAAGGTATGAACAACAAGATCAAAGATCCAGGTTTCTACTTCCTTTCTACTCTGCCATAATGTATCTTTCTCGGTCTTGGTTGGCCAACCTCATGACTGCACAATGGCCACTACTGTCCAGCAGCTGAAGAATATTTCCTTTGTGAGTCTCTTTTTAAGAGCAAGAAAACCTTTTTCAAAAGCTCCCTTTCTTAGCAGAAGGCTTCTCATGCTTCCTTGGGCAGAATTGCCTCACATGCATAGGCCTATACCAGCCATAGGTCAGCAGGCAAAACCATCAGGGCTTGAGAAGTTATTCAGCCCTTGAGGCCAAGGACAGGCCTTAACTTCCCTGAAGATCATGGCCATATGGAAAAGATGAATACATGAACAAAATCAGGGCTTTGTGATAAAGAGGGATAGTTAACCTTGATTAGGTAAGCAATGGGTTTCCTACACATAAGTTGGGGTCCGGTCAATATTTATTAAATAGGGTTTGCTTTTATTTCATTATCAATTCACATTAATATTCTAATGATGTCATGAATGAGAAAAACTGATGTTAAATAGATTTTAAAAATTAACAGTACTGTATATATCCAGTTCATTTTAATGTTCTTTTTCAAGTTCATACAGAGAGATTATAATTAAAATTTTGAAAGAAAACTTGATTGAGATTTTAATGGCCACTGAAAACTGCTGGCCAGCAAACTGCTCAGAATTGCTCATTAAGTAGAATTGTTTCCTGTTGCTTTTTGAGGGAATGTTTTCTTAAGTATTCGAATCTTCCTAGGACTTCAAATATAAATAACAAACTTATCTTTGGTATTAAATTGTAGAATTCTCATGATTTCTGCCTACTGTGAAATGTGATGAAAAAATAGGTAAAAAATTGTGATTTTGAAACTTCCTATGGCCCCAGGGGAACTTGGAAGGAGAGGCTGGTAACTGAGACTCCTAGTGCCCCTCAGGGACTCTCCTTCTTCCTCTCCAGTAACTATTCAGGCCCAGCACCTCCCACAGTCCTCTGCGGGTGAGTCAGAAGTAGAAGCCAGAAAATGGAATTTGGGGCAGTGGTGGTGTTCCTTGCACAGCACTTAGTAACTGTAGTCTGCGGAGACTTGTTCAACCCTTCTGAAGTATTGTCACCAGTCTGCAACACAGAGGGGCCCAGTGGGGAGACCAAAGGAGACCCAGCCCCCTTTCGAACAACATGAGAAGGAGCCAGCACTATTAAGGTGAAAATGTTCCCATACCATAAAGGGATCAGAAAGACTCATTTGGTTTCTGAATAAAATAGAAATGAGGAGAGGAGAAAACCCTTTTTAAAACCTTCACTGGACATTGCTGCTCAGAGTAATGGACCTTGGTTCTGGAGGGCTTGGAGCTGGAATTTTATATTCTTATCACATTTTGCTAACTGCTGAGATGTTATGACACCAAATATTTTGAGAGCCCACAATAGGACTCAGAGAATGGCAGTAGAGAAGCAAAATCTAAGAATATGCATGGTTTGGATAT
This sequence comes from Chaetophractus vellerosus, assembly GCA_004027955.1. Classification (NCBI taxonomy): domain Eukaryota; kingdom Metazoa; phylum Chordata; class Mammalia; order Cingulata; family Chlamyphoridae; genus Chaetophractus; species Chaetophractus vellerosus. The sequence continues at coordinate 9,696 of PVKH010010878.1, read as the reverse complement.
TTGAACAAGAATTCTGAGAGTGAAGGGACTGGATAAGATGAATTTCCTTCCAGGTGTAAAAGTCAGGGATTCATGTTTCAGTGCAATTTTTTTACACAGATTTTCAAATACCTGTGAATGCTAATTTGAATATTGAAGGTAAGGATAGTGGGAAAATAGCATTGAAATTTAGTGATATATAGAAGAGATAGCTTCAAAATCATACCTTTCTTCCCTTAACAATAAGAATCAATAGAAAGGCTTTCACATCACTGTAGGCTTCTACTGTGCTAACGTCTACAAATAAATATGCTGTCATCATTGTTTTGAGATTTACTATGACTTTATAACCTTTATCCAAAGTTTTACCTTTTTTTCTTAACTGAACTTTCTGTTAATATTGTCTGACATCCTGTTACTTTCTTTACCTCCCACCAAAGACCCCCATCACAAATATTTCAAAAAGGCATTCTGGTGTAAGAGGGGCTGATTCTAAAAATGAGATGCAGTAAGCTGGGGGAGCATGTAGGAATTAATATTCCCAGCCCCACAGCATCCTGCCCCCCCCCAAGACTCTGTCTTCTACTCTTCTTTGAATAAATGTAACTGTATTTTAGAGCATCTTGTTGGCCTTATTATCTGACTTTCCTTTTTCAAAAAAAAAAAAATGAACAGATTTCTAAGCTTATGCTTCATGCTGAATAGCTAATTGGAGGAGAATTATGCACATAAGTGCAAAAGTTCAGAAAAGAAAGCTTTAACTTCCAGACTTTTTCTTCTAAAATACAACAAGATAATACAATATTAAAATATCAAGTTTGACACTGAGTGATAAAGTAGGTTAATATACATTTTATTAAGTGCTTTGACTCCATTTCTGCAAAAATCTTTGATGATGAATATAATATTAAAAATGGAGCCAAACTGCCTGGTTTTAAATCCCAGGTGTGCCATTTATTAGCTATGAGAACTTGGGAAAGTGCCTGTTCCTTCATCTATAAATGGAATAATAACACTACAACTGATAGGGTGGTTTGAGGCCCAAATAAAATTAATTTATGTAAAGTATTTAACATAGTATCTGGCCCAAGCTATCACTTTTTAAAATGATAATGAAGAGAATATATTTATGAAATTTATATATATATATATATATCATGAGCTGAATTTATGAGCATTTTGGATAATAAATAATCAGCTGTTTAAAATATATTTCCCATTATATATTCCCTCAAATTGACTTTCTTAATAAATCATACTGATTCAGAGCTGTTAGGGTTACACATTTAAATTATAATTAAATCCTTTCCTAATATACTTTGAGCAGTAAGCTGGAAAGTTGCACTTTTACCAAACCTAATTGAGACCAGCCTGCAAAATGAGCTTTTGTTCCAAGGTTTGTCTCATTCATTTATTTTTGGGTTTCAGTCATGCTTTTCTTTGTACATTCTCATCAAATATTTTTAATGGCTTGGTAAAGTATAAGGATTTCCTATGTAATCAGCATCTACTCTTCCTATGAAGTGTTTTAAAAATAAAGTCCTTCAAATGTCTAGTCATTTTTTCAATAAAAACGAATGGCCTTAAAAGACATTTGTTCTGGCAGTCTGTTTAAAGATGAGAGAAATGAAAGCCAAGAAAATCGGAAGAAGATGGCCTCCAGGGAAGGATCTGTATGATGAATTTGAAATTGCAAGGAGTACTCTTTCTGTTTTCCCAGTCAGAGCTGTCACCTCAAAAGCCCATTTTCATGAAAAGAAGAGCATTACCCAGAGTATGATGGTTTAGTCTATTGAATGCATAGTCCGTTAACGCGGTTAGGTCACTTGAAGGTGACTACTAATAATTCAGACCCGTTGTACAAAGGAAACTTACATTTTGATACAGAAGAAATCTCAACCATAAAACAACATAGATTCTGAATGAGAAAAAAAAAAAAAGGTAGAATTACTGTCTACTACAAGACTAGCTCAGGTACCTTGTTAATTCTCCCCAGATGGAGTCACCACAAGGTAGTCCAGTGGGAAAATACTTGGCTATTCTGTACTGTGGGAAAAGAACTTTATTCTTTCTGAGCCATCGACCTGAAAGGTCAGGTAGATTCCAATATCCCTCACAAGCCATTTTCTGCTATGCATTAATTTCAAAATAATACTTAAATGCCTTTTTATTTTTCACCTATATATTCTTTTAGAGTAATTTTCTCTCTCGCTGTGTGAATTAATTCTCGTTCTCATTCATTTTAAACTTTTTTTCTCTTCTTTTCCTAATAACCAGGGAAGTGGTGAGTGAGTTCATTGTTGCTTTTATAACATCAGCCTCTCTCAGCTTTACTTTCTCTTTCTGAAGAGCCCTAACTTTTTAGCCACTTACGTAATAACTATACCAGCTAATTCCTTCTAATTTCTAATTTCTCGTTTCTAAGAAGGAAAAAAAAATTTGCTTTCACGTGACTTCTCTAGTGTTCCCAGGACAAAAGTTCTACCAGATGTATAGAGTTGTCCCAAGAAAATAGATTTCTAAGATCAATTAAGTTTGGGAAATACTGGGCAAAAAAGTTAAATTTTCTTTGATTGTCATGCTTATGGTTCATGCAGAAAAATTAATTAGGGAAAACTTATAAGTGTATAAATTTAGATAAGAAAGCTTTAACTGCCATACTTTTCGTTTTAAAATAAAATAATAAAAGGGGTAGAGGAGCCATATATAGGGAAACTATAAATAAGTTTAACCCTGTAACACTGGGGAGCATAAATTCCAAAGTAATGGCCACTGATAGGGTGCCGAATTCCTGAGCCTGTCTGCCCTGCTTATGGTGTCTAGATGTCTCTAGAGCCCTCAGGAGCCCTGTTGATTGAGACACTGTCTACTGTGGCAGTCTATGAGATCCTGCTGAGATGTGCATAAGCATAACCTCTGGAATGAACCCCCCGACTCACTTTGAAATCTCTTAGCCATAAAAACTCATTTGTATTTAATATTTCCTCCATTTGGTCAAAGTTCTTTAACAAATGCATCACTAGTTGGTGCCTGGTAATAATCGCTCAGTGCCTGGGATGCTCATCCTTTGGAGTCATGTCCCATGCTGGGGGGAAGGTAGTATGTTCATGTGCTGCATTTGTCTTAGAGAGAGGCCACATCTGAGCAACAAGGAGGCTTTCAGGAGGTAATTCTTAGGCAATATATAGTTCTAAGATAGGTTTCATTTTCACAAGAAAAGTTTCGTACGTACACTCATCAATATCAAGGGCCTGGTGTAATGGTCTGTCTTACTACACTAGGCACTGCCCATGTATTTGGGGAATTCTTGGCATTCTATTAGAGAATGTAGCAGGACTTCCCAGGATGGGAATTCAATATTCTTTCAGTTGTTGTGTGGGTCTCCACCCACTGAGACAATGCCCCATGACCACTTGAACATATTCATATGCCTTACAGGCATGCCCCAGGTGCACCCCTCCCCATACATCCCCTCATCATTGATCACCCTGCACCAGTGCTCTTCCCCTACCACAGTTGTGACCCTTTTGTGCTCCAAAACATCTCCAAAAACAAAGCCAAAAAAATAACCAGGTAAGATTAATTAGAAAATAAAATAATAATTAAAAAATAACAAATGAAATACAAAAATAAGCAATAGAAAACTTAAAGAAAGAAATAAAATCATTTTTATACAGTTTCTTTCATCACTTTAAGATCTGTTATCTTGTATGTACAGTGACAAATTCTTCTGTATGTTCCCCCAGTATCTTTTCTTTTTTCATTTTATCTTCAAAGAAGCTTTAGGTTACAGAAAAGTCACATAGAAAATATAGAGGATTCCCATATACCCAATGTCCTCTCCCTCTCCTATTCTCCCTTATTAATAACTTTACATATGGATGTTACATTTGTTACAATTGATGTACAAATATTGAAGCATTGCTACTAAGTATGGTCAATGGTTTACATTACGGTTTACATTTTGCCCCACATACTTTTACATGTTTTGATGAAATTTAAAATGGTCTTTATCTGTTATTACAAGAGCATGCAGAACAATTCTAATGCTCTAAAAATGCCCTATGTTCCATCTATTCCATGCCCCATGGCCTCTAAGCCCCCTCTCAATTAGAAATAGAGTGGGCAGCACCATCCCCATATCCTCAAGATTGGGGAATGAACAACAGATGAAAGTAGACTTATTATTATTCTATTTTAGGGCTATTATTATTCTAGCAATGGAAGAACTTGTGTCATTGATAGAAAGGCAGTGGCCACCAAAGGTTCATCAGAGGAAAGAATAGGTGTAACGTGGGGGCATTTTTGGGACAGTGGAATTGTCCTGCATGACAATGCAATGACGGATACAGGTCATTATACATTTTGTCAAAACCTATAAAATTGTGCGGGGCAGAGGGTAAATTATAATGTAAACTGTAGTCCACGGTTAGTAGCAATGCTTCAATGTGTGTTTATCAATTGTAACAAATGTACTACACTAATGAAAGATGTTGTTAATGTGGGAAAGTGAGGGGGGGCATATGAGACTCCTCCATATTTTTGATGTAAGATTTATGTAATCTAAAGCTTCTTTAAAAATAAGAAAAAACAAACATTTCAAAATAATAATAATAAAAAGTGTTATAATGTCAAATTGAACTCATTAACAGGCTGCATGGGATTGAGTCCTGGCCTTACCACTTATTAACTGAATGACCTTAGGTACATCATAGAATCTCTCTGTGCCTCCGTGTCCTTATCTATTATTTAAATAACTCCATCATGGGCTGCGGAAAATTATGAATCTTGATGTGCTAATATGCATCATCATTCTCCTGGAGGGGTCAGAGTTTGTAGCTTTTTTGGACCAGGGTTCTTTTATCCTCCCACAAAATACCAATTAATGTCCTACTGAATGTAGTCTTAGAAGCAATGACATAGGAACATTTAATTATTTTTGTCCTTCAAAGGCTTATTTCTGAAAACTCCATCATCTCAAAGTCCCAAAGAGTGTAATTTGTCATGTGCCCATTTTTATTGCCAGTCAAAAACAAGGGAGGGAAGCAGATGTGGCTCCAGTGATTGGGCTCCTGTCTACCATATAGGAGGTCCAGGTTGGATTCCAGGGGCCTCCTGGTGAAAAGCAAGCTGGCTTGCACAGTGAGCTGGCCTGTGAGGGGTACTGGCCTGCACTCCTATGCAGGCCCGCATGGAGAGCTGCCCCAGCAAGACGATGCAATAAAAAGAGACACAGAAGAGAGTCAGTAGGAGACACAAGCAGACCAGGGAGCTGAAGTGGCTCAAGAGATTCAGTGCCTCTCTCCACTCCAGAAGATCGCAGGATCAGTTCCTGGTGCCACCTAAAGAGAAGACAAGCAGACACAGAAGAACACACAGAGAGCAGACAGCAAGTGCAAAACAACAAGGGAGGGAGGGTGAGAGATAAATAAATAAATAAAATACATATTTTTAAAAAATGAACAGGAGAAATTAATTCTAACATGTATTTTAGAAGAGTTAGAAAGCATGCTAAAAGTATACACTAATTTTTATGAATTATGAGTTAGCTCTTTTAAGGAAGGACAGACACATTTTAACAGTGCTGGCCTACGGCACATTTGTGAACATGGACAAGTTGACCCTATGTATTAAAAAAAATTTCAAACACCTACAAGTATGTAAAATGAGTTTATATTACAGTGCTCTTATTCATTTTCTTCTTATAGCTTATGCTTACCACATTTATTATGAGTGGTTGAGCAAAGTATAAAAATCATGTTAAGTTTAATCAGCAGAATTTATTTGATCTAAGAAAGAATTTTTAATGGTTTTCTCAAGCTTCTTACCATTTTTTAAAAATACACCTATCTTGTAAGTCTATGCCTGTTATTGCTCAAGACCACACCTCCTTTTTATATATCTACATGCTGCCCATCCAAACATACATTCAGGAAGTCTACACTTTCCCCCCAAATTATCCAGGTCCAGTATAACCCTATTCCAGACATCCCCAAGCCTGAACTCTTGCCATCTTCTTTACCACAACCACTAACTTACATCACAGATCTGAGCTGGACAGAACCTTGAAGGTCATCCAAGAGTGACTAAAATTTGCATAGTGCTCACTCTGTGACAGACCTTGTTCTGAGAATTTTATAACAATTAACTTAATCTTGACAACAGCCCCATGATGGAGTTATTTCTGTTTTCTCCATTTTATAGATAAGAACATTGAGGCAAGGAGAAATGTCTTATCTGAGCTCATTCAGCTAATACGTGGTAAAAACAGGATTCCATGCCATGCAGTCTGGTTCTGGAGTTCATACACTCCGAATTGCCTGGAGATTCAGGGATCCCTAACCTGGTGAAATGTCCCACCAGCGATGTTGATCACAGGTGGTACATTTCCACCCCATGTCCTCAGGCCCTGGAGGGTTGATATTGACCACACTGTGTAGATGGGTTTGAAAACAACTGGGTACCTTTTTGCAAAAGCATTCCAAAAAGGGACACAAATTTTGTCCCTTGCACACTTGATCCCCATTCAGCACTTACCCTTATCTCATCCCTTCTTTCATCATTCTCTAGTGTTACTGGTATATTTGTCTGTATTGGCAGATAAGTCAGAAGCCTCTTGAAGGGTCTCCTTCATTTTAGCCACGGTAGAAGCATAGTGCACTGAGCCAGGGGATGGGAGTGCAGTTCTGGAGTGGGGAGCATTCACTTGACTGCACCATCTTCATGAGGATACTTAATCCCTCCAAGTCTCACTTAGATCATCTGGAAAGTGCGGGCTTGGGTTTCGTTTTTAACTTCGGATTTATTTAACCTCTCTTTCTATAATCCCATCGTTCACTACAATGCCCAGAATAGCTCTTTGCACACTGTAAGTACATTATTATTTGTTCAAATAAATGTCTAAGAATCCCTTCTAAAACATCCCTGACACATTTAAACCAGATAATCAGGAGTTTTAGACCCCTTGAAATATCCTATAAAGCTTGAAGGACTTGCTAAAACACAGATGGCAACACCCCCAGAATTTCTGATTCAGTATCTGGAGTGGGACCTTAGAATTTGCATTTCCAGCAAGTTCCTGAGTGATGCTGATTTTGCTGGTTCCGGGACTGCATTTGAGAACCACTTCTCATAGAGAAATCTCAAAATAGACAGCCTTCGTTGGTTTCCCACTTGAAAAGTGACTTAGTAAGCTTTTCTCATTCAGTGGATAACAGTTGATGACAGATTCATTTGTTTCGTATCCCCTAGAATCTGCACTTTAACAGGGGTCTCTTAAGGATTGCAAACTGAACTCAAAAGAACAAATCTGATTCTTGATCTTGTATCCTGCTTCCTAAGCTACCTCTTGACCTACCACTTCATTAAAATCATTCTCTCTTTAGGTCCAGTGGGGCTTCTGAGTTGTTACAGACACAATCTTAACCACTGCTAGCAAGATGTATAGCTTCAGAGCATGAGTTCTGGAAATGGACAGCCTTGTGTTCAGATGTTGGTTTCTAGCCTGGGCAGTTTGTGCTTTATTTTCTTCATCTATATCTTGATTTGAATAATACTTTCTACCTCACACTGTTGTTCTGAAGAATAAATTGGTTGTTATATGAAAGCACTTAGTGCTAGAACCTAGTAAATGCCATGTAAGCTAGTCTTTACTATATGTTAAATATTTCTCAAATTTCAGTCTTAGGATATCACTTTCATGATTTCTATCACAGTGCATACCACCTCAATTCTTATTATTTTTTTAAATCAATCCACTTCATAATAAATTATTATAAAAGGGAATTTTATATTCTTACCATAAGTGGAATACCAATATCCCTTGTCAAAGTGAAAACCAATTCTAACCAGTTACTGTTTTCTGCATGAGACTCTGGGCATATGACTTGCTCTTTCTTTATTAAAAATTAGGGATTAGCAAGTTCCATCTGCTATGACAAATAAACCCCCACATTTCAGTGGTATTACACATTAGAAGTTTGTTTTTCAGTCATGTAAGAGTCTAATGCAGTTCTGCTGACTGAGGGACCCTGGGTCCTTCCATCTTATGGCTGCACCAGACCCTGCAGCCCAGATTTCTCTTTCTCTTTCCAGTGAGCAGATGGGGGAAGAGGTCATGGAGAAAAACATTCTGGAATTTTTACCTCTTTGGTCTGAAACTGACGCACATCACTTCTCTTAAAATTCCTTTGGGAAGAACCAGTCTGTAAGTCCATCTAGCAGCAGGTGTGCAGGGAATGTTGGTTGAGGCTAGGTAGCCACTTCCCATTGCAACTTTATGGTATAAAAGCAAGCACACAAAGTTTTGGTGGTGAAATTATGAAATACATGCAGTTATAGCAAGACAAAAACCATAGTTTTTAAGCTTCTGGGAGGAATTGTATAATTATTGCATCACCAACTCTGTTCCTTCTTCCAGTTCAATTAATTCTCCACTCTACTAACCTTGACTCCACTCAGAAACAAGAAGTAAGCAACTGCATTACTGAGCAAGAGTGCTGAAATTCCTATGTGCATAGAAGAGTACCTCCGAATCATGACATGAAGCTAATAAGAGGGAACCCAGTACAGCTTTTTACATCTAAGTATAGCTTAGAATTTGTTGACTGGAAGTTAACTCTATACTCGACATGCATCTGTATGATAACCAAGAAGGCACAACATGTGTGATGGGACCTAAATATAAACCCGATGTCTTTTAAGTTTAAAAATATAAATATGTCCCATGACTACACTTTTATGGATTGAAGTTGCTTTTCAGATTACCTGGGCAAGATGTTATTTCACACATATTTGAAGTATGTGAGACACATACCAAGTCCCATCACACTAATTGTGTGACCCTACTGCTGCATTGTATCTGAAATGATTTGCTTGTACCAATTTCAAACCAATGATGCATGAATATCTTTGAGTCAGCACAAGTTGGAAGGGAATTTCTAATTAGGTTTTTATAAATGAAAACATAAAGCTATTTGGAGTTTGACATTTGATGAAGTTCTGCAATGATTTCATCTTCCTAGAAACTTCATTATTTTGTCATCAGGGAATATAGATAACAAAGGGAGAGCCCCTGGACATTGAGACGTGAGAGGAAATTTATGTGCTCACACAAGAGAAATTTATATGTTTGTATCTTGGGATTCATGATTCATACCTGCAGTTTTGTAGGTAGCTATTCATCAGCAAGATAGGGCTTATTAACTCACTGCCAAACAGGGTGATGGTTAAGAGACAGGACCGGATACCAGATCTGTGCTCAAAGAATGGATGGAGACTTGGATTGTTGCTGACAGAAGGTGCGCTGTATCAGTCCAGCTTGTTAGTTAAGAGAGGGTTCAGGGGGCCTCATATAGCTCAAACCTGAGTTCAGTAATAATGGACTAACCCAGTGAGGGGATGGGGTATATTAAGGAACATGGTAGGCAAGTTTATTTTAACATATTAATTTTATACATTTAAAAATATATACTTTCTTATTTTTATTAAAAGATATGTAGATTACATAAATGTTACATAAAAAATATAGAGGATTCCCACATGCCCTGCTCCTAACTCCTTCCACATTTTCCCACATTAACAACATCCTTCATTAGTGTGGTACATTTGTTACAATTGATGAACATATTTTGTAGCATTGCCACTAAGCGTGGATTATAGTTTACATTGTAGTTTACACTCTCTTCCACACAATTTTGTAAGTTATGACAAGATATA
>PVKH010010877.1:0-18029 GCA_004027955.1 Chaetophractus vellerosus | reverse complement strand
GGGCTCAGCCCTGCCCGTGGTGGCTTTTTGCCTTGCCCACGGCGGCTCCGGCCCGCCCACGGCGGCTTGCCTTTCTCAAGGCCGTCTGCCCGCTCGGAGAGGTCCCCGGGAACCGAACCCGGGCCCGGGGCCTCCCATGTGGTACACCGGCGAGCTCTTTATCCACTGAGCTATCTAGCCGGGCCCTGAAAAGAGTTTTGATCCCATTGCATTATAGCAGGAAACTGCTGGGGTGGACGGGCAAAGAGTGTGGAGTATGATTAGACAGGGGTTCCAAGTCTAATCAAGTCTTTTCCTAACTGAGTGACCTCAGGGAGAATCATTTAACTTCAATGACCCTCAGTTTCATTTGTGAAATGGTGACACTGGGATTTTTCTGAGATGGTTCTTTGGAAAATTAAAGGAAACAGTTTTATTTTATTTTTTATTTTTTTAAATTTTTATTACATATCTCCCCTTCCCCCCCACTGCGGCGAGGCTCCGAGACTGGTCACTGCGCAGGCGCGGCTTCCCCGCTTGTGGGCGGCTTCTGCTTCCATTCACGGCCGGCTCTCAGTTCGCGGGTGGCTGGCTGTGCTCCATTCGCGGGCGACCTGCCCTGCCTGTGGCGGCTTTTGCCCTGTCCGTGGCAGCTTTTTGCCCTGCCCACAGCGGCTCTGGCCTGCCCATGGCGGCTTGCCATTCTCAATGGCGGTCTGCCAGCCAGGAAAGGTCCCCAGGAACCGAACCCGGGGCCTCCCATGTGGTATACCGGCGCCCTATCCACTGGGCTATCCAGCCGGCCCTGAAACAGTTTTTAAATATCTGTCACGTGGTCATTCCTATCCTCACCCTCAACTTCGTCACTTGTGGAAGTCACTCCCAGGGGTCCTGAAGTCCTGCCTGGGAGAGGGCCTCTAAGAGAGAGAAATGAAGTCTCAGTGATGCAGCTTCAAGAGTTCATCGGTAGGAGAGAACCGTGTCGAGCATATGGGCTGATGGCTCCTTGATGAACTCAATTAAATCTCTTAGCGGTTAATATGCTGTTTTCAGGCCATTTTGATTGCCACAGCAATTTTGCTGTTGCTATGTCATCAAAAGAATCAAATGAAGAATTGTATTCAGGATCCAGAAGCTGTTTCAAGAGGAAGTGGGGAAAGTGGCGATTTTGCTGGTCCTGAAGAAGGCCTGACGGAGAGAGTGGCTCTGCCGCTGAAGCCCGAGATCCTCACTAGGGCCCTGCTGCTTTGAGACAAGGCATCTCGATGTCTTTGCAGTCGCTTTGCAATCTGCAGCAGAATCTATGCTTTTCAGCGTATCTGAGGCTAGCATGCACCCTCCATATAAAGGCCCAATATTGTGCAATTGACTGTAGGGAAGGAAGGGGGTTGCGTGGAGAGAAGGCAGGGAGCCAGGTGATTGAAGAAGCCCTGAGCAGCTGCCTCCGTGACATCACAATTTCCTCTAGAAAATCTCAGTCAGGAATCCCAGCTAATAATAAAGTAATCCAATTAACTAGAAAGGCCCATCTTGTTAGACTTTCTCTCATCCTTAGAGAGAAATCTGTTTTAGATAGAAATTTGGATGGTTTGTAAGGCATGCTGTCACTAATGTGGCTTCATCATTAGTGGCGTAATGAAGAACTAATTTTTTTTCTTGAAATGAGGCCTTGGAACTACTTACTCATCTCTAAATTTCTTGTTAGATTTCTAAGGACAGAAGGGGCTTTTTTGAAGGAGGTAAGAGCAGGGCTTGGGACAGGGTAGGAGAGAGTCCAGGTATAGGGGTGGAGACTCAAGAGGGGAAAGAAAGTTGTGGCAATTGATTTTTAGGTGGAAGTAAGAGAAAGTGCCTGGGGATTACCGCCAGGGCTGAGGAGCACTTTTTGTGGGGGCTGCTGGCAGGGTCTGGATGAGGGTGAGGCAAGTGTGGCATGTGGGGTGCTAAATTTAAGGAGGCACTCACTGTGAAGTTCAAATGAGTAGAAGGTTTGCGCCTGAGAGTGAGTGCCTCCTTAAATTTTGTATCCTAGGTGCTTGGCCCTGAGGGTAGGGTAATGTGGTAAAACTTCTTGTTTTTCCAGGGCAGTTTCAAATTTGCTTCCTATTTGAGTTTCCAGAGGTTCTGATAAAAATCGAAATAATACAGCTTTGGAAAGCAAGTTTCAGGTGGAATAGGGCTGATAATACAGTAAAAATAGAGATCACGGCTTAACAAGATGTAAACATTTCTCATTTAAAGTAAAAAGTAAAAATCAAAACCAAAAACTTCCTCTAAATAATTATGGTCTTTTTATGTTCTAGGTATATGGATGAGAGCTGAGAATTTTTCCCTCCTCCCTTGCATTTTTTTCTTTTCTCTTTCAACTTTTTCCTTCTGTTTCTTGCCTTCTCCTTCCTGCTCTGTTTGACACTATGGAAGGTGACTACCCTTCTTTTTTTTTTCCTTCCCTCTTCCTTTGCTTCTGTTGCTTATAACGGGATTGGAAGGGGGAAAAAAACCCAAATATCCGTTTCAAAGCCATTTTATAAACAATGCTGGCTCCTTTCTTTTGGTACCACTAGGCAATGAAAAGCTCTGTAGGAGGACGTTTGTGACAGTATAGTGATGAATTCATGACGACTCGGCAGTGTAGACTTGAAACAGGTCCACTGTGTTTCTCTGAATTTAGCTGAGACCACACCAGAATGAATGCCTATGGGTGCTCAGTTGGATACATGAAACAAAGAAGTTTTTTATTTTGTGATGAAAGGAAAATAATTTGGAAGGAAAAATTGCGCCCCAAACCAGAAGTTTAGTTTGTGTTTGTTTCAGCCAAACTGCTTCAAGCCCTGTTATATGTTTGTGTGGACCTCAATTGTTGGGGAAATGTTTTCAAAGCTTTTCAGTTTCTGTTAAACCTCTCCAGAAGTTTATTTCTAAATGAAGGTATTCCTAACACAGCTTTTCCAACATTAGATCGTATTCAATGTTCTTTACTTCCAAGCAACTTGACCTTGTTGAACTGAGTTCCTTCTTTTAAACTTGAGTTTTGAGGTAATCACATCTCATGTGAAATGGATTTTCAGAAATCTATTTTAAAATCTAAGGTTTAAAATTTTCCAGCCCACCACCCCGGAAGAAAGGGTAACTTGGTTTATACCATTGTTCTTTTCCTTGTTTAAAACATTTCATGATAAAGAATATGCAGACTTTCAGCTGGAGCTGGAAGATGGTGTGTGTGGTTGTATAGAGAATACTTTGCCCAACTCAGGGGCTCCCGTCACATCAGAGTCATTGTACATTTGTATATTTATTACAATAACTTCCTGGTCAGTGGCTTAGAAATGTCCTGGGGAAGAGACACGTTTCTTTTTCTTCCAATTTGCAAAAAGGTGCTATAAGGGAAAGCAGTAGCCCTGAGGCTGAGTTACCATTTAGGACTGTGTCTCCTCCCTTGCTGCTAATGCAAAACAAACAAACAAATACATGAATCAAAAAGCACAGAAGGGGTACGGTGCTTTTGTATTCCTGAATTCCCCCGATTTTCATTTACTTTGTCCTGAGCCTAAAGTATTTGCTGGGTTTCTCTCTCCATAGTCCTTACTTTATGTAGACTACGTTTGAAATTCTTGGTGTATATTAACTCATGAGAATACCCCTTTTTAGGTATGAGGAAACTGAGTCCAGAAAGAATAAGTAACCTGCCCAAGAACACACAGCCAGTCAGTGGTAGAGCCAGGATTTAAATTCAGTGCCCAATACAATACGGTGCCCAAGTTCCTACTCTTAATCACATCATTCTTCTGCCTCTCCTAAGAGTTGGTTCCTTTTCCCTGAAGTCTGTGCTGCTTCTGAAGTTCTGTTTTAAACTGCTCTGGCCATTCACTTCCTGACAGTGGCTATCCCCCTTCTTCCAATGACCTACTCAATCACATCCCTCTGGATGCTGTCATTTGGTCCATTGACAGACCTCCTTGGAGACCAGCCTGGATTTTGACCAATTCCTGTAGCCCTGCTCCCCTGAAATCCCAAGCTTCTCCCATTCTCTACTGACCTATAGCCGAGGTCTCAGCATGCCTTCTGGAAGACGCCAATCATATTATGACAGATGAGGGCAAGAGGGGGTAACTGCTTTTGTGGGTACATAATTCCTGGGTCCTGGTATGCTGCTGAAGCTAGGAATCCTTACTTTCCTTCCCCATTCACTCTCTCCTCCAGCCTCAGCTCAGCAAGCTCCTCCCCTTTCAAGGGACTTATCTTTATATTCTCAGCACTATACATCCTGGCCCAATATGCCTGACACACAGATGGAATTTATTTCTTTGTATTTGTTTATTCCCTTCCTTGTTCCAGAAAGGCTGTAAGAGGGGGGTCTCAAATATATGCATATATAAATTCAAAATAATGAGATAAATTTAAAAATTAGCATATGAGGAGAGCTGGACAAAGGGAAAATGAGAGAGGAAAAGGTGAGAAGAAATCAGGAGTGAAGTTGGTGCACAGTTCATGTGCCACTCAGCCCTACAAATTCACTGGTGTCAAGGGTCTGGGTGGGTGGGGTGTGCCAGGACGACCTGGTGAGAAGGAGAGAGAAGGTGAAACTATCCAGAAACACAGCTCTTGACTGGATTGACCCTGGAATAGAATGTTAGGATATTTAATGCCACATTTTCCAAAACATATTCTAAGAAAAACCTGTTCCATAGAATTTAATGGGGAAAAAAAAGGACAGTGGGATGATGGCGATGGTTTGTGGTTGAGTAAGTGTGGCAGTCTGAGATTATTTATGAATCCCAAAAAGAGATTATGTTTGTAAACTAGTCTGCTCCTCTGGGTGTGATCCCCTTTGATTGTATTAGAGTCAGCTGAGATGTCTTTGATGAAATTATGTTAAGATTAGGGCTTTGATTAGATCAGTAAGGTGTGGCTCAGTTTGAGTCCCTGCTCCCTTGGTGGGCTATATAAACGGACACTTTCTCAAGAAGACAGAAGAAGATACACAGAGGAAGGGAGAGAGTGCTCCACTGACATGGCAGAGGAGAGAACTTTGATCCTGTGGGGCCCAGGAAGAGAGATGAGCCATTTGCCTGGAAGTTTGAAGTGCTGAAAAAGCCCAGAAAGAAACAAGCCTTATGCTAGCCTGTAGCTGAGAGAGAAAGGAAGGCTGAACCCTCACAGAGATCGTCCACCATCTTGCTTCAACATGTGGCAACAGACTTTGGTGAGAAGGTACCATTTATGGTACCTTGAGTTGGATTCTTTAGGGCCTTGTAACTGTAAGCTTTTATCCCAAATAAATACCCTTTATAAAAGCCAACAGATTTCTGGTACTTTATATCAGCACCCCTATGGCTGACTAATACAGTAAGTTTGGGAGGCTCAGGGTTAACAAAGTAAATGTGTTTCTTTATTGAAAGATTTTTCTTAATATGATCATGTGCACTGTAAGTATATAGGGAGGGGATAGGGTTAAAGTTATTTCTAGATTTTTATGACCACAGAGATCTTTAGGGTCTTAGAGAACCACTATGCTCTGAATGGGGTTGGGAGAGGGGTATCAATGGACAAAACAAATGCTTTCCTTTAGAAATTATTTTAAAGGGAAAAAATCACAAAGTTTAAGTATATAAAAATATTAAAAGTTTCTACATGGGAAAATGCTATAGAAAAAGTCAAGGGAAGATGACAAACTGGGAAAGGATGACATATAAAACAAAAATCTAGTTTCTTATATATATAAAGAGTTCTTACAAGTCAATTTATAAAACCATCAACCCACTGGAAAAATGGCTGTCAAGTCAAAAAACAAATCCAGCCTTGGTAAGGAGTAACTTTATTTGGAAGAATTATTGTAAAGTGGGAAAGGTGCTATTGCAGTAGAGGGAGGGGACTATCATAATAGGGAGACGCTTTGAACCTAAGGTCTGCAAGTGTCTCAGAGTTTGTTTTTTTTTTAATAGAGAGGAAATAACTGGGTGTAGGGAAGAGGGTTGAAGGGTTGATGTGATCTAATAATAAATCTAAGAATATTTTATGCTGAAGCAGACTATTTTCTGAAAGTTTACAGGACTAGAGGAAGGAGAAAGGCTTAACAAACGTTTGGGTTAACAGGTATTTTGTTGCAATTGATCAGTGGGGACAAGCCTTTTGAGGAAAAGAATAGGAATGTGGAAGGTCTGTGTCCTAAACAAGGCAGCATCTGTGATTCTTATCTAAATCATACAGGGAAGGGTGGTTCTTTGCAGATATCTGTTTTTGGGAATACAAATGGAGAGGAATTTCTTAGCTGTCACTGTTTTCCAGGATCACAGGGTGCAGGTGAAATTCAACATCATCATGGGTAAAGGACATGAGCAGGTGAAAATAAACAGTTTATAAACATGTGAAAAATATTTATGGATATTTCCACAAATAGAAAAACACAACTTAGATTAAAAAATGAAGTTCTACTTTTCCACCTATCAGTGTGGGAAAGCCTCAGGAGTTGGAAAGCGCTCTGCATCAGCCAGGATGTGAGGAAACAGGAACTCTCCTTTGCTGATGGGAACATAAATTGGTACAACCATCTCGGAGGGCAGCTTGGCAACCTCTGTCACATACATTCAAAATATAGCTAGAATCTGACCACATTTTTAGCACTTCTACTGCTTCCACCCACGTTTGTGCCAACTCTCACCCCGATTTCTGTAGTAGTCTCCTCTCTGTCTCCTAGCTTTTGCCCTTGGCCCCAAAGTCTATTTTCAGCACACATCCAAAGGGAGTCTTTTAAACAAAAGCCACATCATCTCACGTTTTGTTAATCCTTCCATTGGCTTTCAATCTCCCTAAGAGCAAAAGTCTAAATCTCCAAAATGGCCCTAGGTAATGTGGCCCCAGCACTGCTCTAATCTTCTCTCTTAATCTGTTCCTCTTTTTTCATCTGCTTCAGCCACGCTGGTCTCCTTGCTCTTTCTTGAACAATCAGCGATCCTTTCATTGTAGAGCCTGTGCATTGGATGTTCCCTCTTTGTGGAACAGTCTCCTAGACACCTGTGGGGCTAAATTCCTCACTTCCTTCAGGTCTTTGCTGAAATGTCTTCTCAATGAGGCCTTCCATGACCACTCAATTTAAAATTGTGACTTCCTAAATCCCCTTCCCTCTTACTCTTCTCTATTTCTGTTGCAGTTATCACCCTCCAATGCACAATATGACTGAGTTGTTTATTATGTTTTTTGTTTGTTTCTCTCCATGAGAATATAAGCTCCATAAGGATGTGGATTACTTTTTCTGTTTTTTAAAATTAATGTTTCACTGAATAGTTCCTAGCAAGCTCTTAAATAAATATCTATTGAGTGACATTTCTAGAAATCAATTCCATTTCTAGAAATTTATTCTATGACACACTTATACATGTGCACAAAACAATAAATGCACTGATAGTCATTGCGGTGGATACAGGATACTGCAGCTCCATGTAAATGAGCACGAGGGAGAGAGTTGAGAGTTTGGGCCAGGCAGCCTCCGGTCCAAGTGGATGTATTAAGGGGGTTGAGGACCTAGTCATTAGGGAGGCTGAAGGGAGACACAGCTGCCCCTTTCTGAAATGGCTTTCAACATTAAAGGAAGGCATGGTGAAGCTGAGCACCATTCCAAGAAAGTCGTTCCAGCCATGGGGAGACCTTTACACCAGTGGAAGCCACCAGTAGCAGGTAGAACTAGTTTGAGCCAGAGTAAGACCATGGGAGCCCCCCAAACACACATAGGTGCCAATAATGTGAGAGGGTCTCAACTTCTCCTATTCCTTCTCCCACACCTGACTCCAAATCCTAGAGGTGATCCAGGAAAGGAACCGTATCCTCTCCTTCTCCCTCTACATAATGAAGGGATGAGCTTCTTCTCAACTCCAAGTCCCTTGAGGCAATGCCAGGACTTAATTGGAGGGAAGAGAGATGAGATGTGAATTTGATATGAGATGGGAGGTTTAGATTGAATTAATGTGAACTTTCATTGAAAGTGGCAAAAAAGTTATAGGATGTGCCCAAGAGGTATATAGGAGGAGGACAGGGATTCCTCAGAGCTCAGTTGAATATAGTGATTGGAAAACATAAACTATCTCAATTTAAATTTCAACCAGATGATACTTCTCAGTAAACTGGTTATCTCTATCTACCTCCTTCCCTCCCTCCCGCCTTTTCATCTATCTAACATTTTATCTATCTATATCTCTCTATCTCTCTATTTCTTTCTGTCTATCTATACAAATAGGGTATCATATCTTAGAGAACACAGAAAACTGTTTTTAGTGGTTGTTGTGGGGGAAGAAGTGCCAGGGGTTGGGGGTTGGGGTGAGAAGGAAACATAATTTTCACTTTATACCCTTTTGAACCTTTCTTTTTCTTTTTTTTCCCCTTCTTATACCATGTGTATGTATTACTTTAAAAAACTCATACAATTTAAAACTAAAATAATTAAGACAGTATATATATATATAAACTCTAAATATGTTACAGAAGTTTCTTACTAGTGGGAAAAATAAATGTTGTAGGGTATACCAGGGAAACCCTAATGGAAGAGGGTGGGCTATGGGTTTGGTGGGCTTGAGGAGGGAAGTTGTTCTATGTATTTGGAGGAAGACCCGTAGAAGATGGGAGTGAGAGAAACTTAGACCAGAGCTCAAATGAAAGAAATCGTTGTGAGCTTCTGATGCTGTTGCTTGAAGGGAGATAAATGTTGTGACAGATGCCTGCAAAACTCTTGGCAAGGAATTGGGTTCCATTTGGTATGATGCATTTCAAGGTTAAGTTCTTTAGTGTCATGTAGATGTGGCATGTTTTTGGCTCGGTGCTGAACCATGGGGTTTGGGATTTATATAACTGTGAAGGCATTAGGTCAAGAGGCAATGAACAATGTCTTCACCGCTGAAATCTGATATAATTCCTCACACATATATTTAAGCAGTAGAAATCACCCCCAAAATACCAGGAAAGGATTCCTGAAAAATAAGAAGAAAAGAGAGAGGTCATTTAAATTTATGCATGTCATTCATTTCCCTACACATGATTAACTCTATTCTGGGGTGTGTTGAGTAAATGAGAGTTGTGAAGTCATCAAAAAGGTATCCTGTGTGTATGGGCAGTAGCTTGACAGGGGAACTATAATCCTATCACCTTCCTAGAACTGAATTAGGCCTGAACGAAAGGAGTTCAGATAAAATGAGGTACAAAGCTGGCCAGCAGACTGGATGAGATAAAGCTGGACAATTCACACTAATGTTTGCCAATATTCTTTTCCCCGATATTCATAGAAATGAAAGAAGAAAAACCATAAAATGGTAATATAAATAATAAGAAAATCCAGAACACTGCCTTGTTCTATGAGGAGACTTTGCCACTGGGGAGCACACTCCAAGGAGTCTCCTGGTTTTTGAAAGAATTCAACTGTTGACTTTATCTTGATGCTTGTTACTCACTGAAACCACTGGATCTGGTGGGTCAGGCCAGTGGTTTTGCAAAGGAGGCATCTCCCTAAGGCAGCATTGGTATGCCAGTCCCTCTTGGCTCATACACACTCTATCGACACACTTTGTCCCAAATCCATTGATTTAAAAATAAAACGTTGCTTGTTTGCTTATTTAAAGCCTGAGTTGTATGAGAGGTTAGCATTTCAGCTTTTTGGTGAGATTTACTGTCCTGAGAAGTGTCTTTGGAGAACAATCTTCAGAAAAGTTGGCGCTCCTGCGTGGTGAGTTGGAGAAGAGGCTGCTGGGAAGGCCGGAAGAAACAAGGCCTCCAAATGAGTGACGTAGGCGCATTCGGCCATTCTGAGGTCAAGCATCATGCTGAGCGTTTTAAAAACAATATAAAACGATGGAGTGTAGATATAGTGGATATGGGTAGTCTTTTGGCAGCCCACCATCCTTTTCCTCATTCACTCTGGCGAACACTCTCCATCAATCAGGTGCTTTGATTGAGGCTGACCCCACCGTCAGCTCCAGGAGTGGGCACTTGACCTAGGTCTAGGTCAGTTCTTTATCCCCTCGGGCACAGTGAGTGGTTCAGGCTTCAGGAAGGGGAATGGACTCAGTTGGGGTCAGCCGGAGAGAATCCTTTGGTTCAGGGTAGGACAGACTGAGGAAGAGGGTCCCTTTCTTTCTTCTGAGGTGCTAAAGGAGGAAGGACTTTTCAGGCTGAAACTGTTGCTGGCCCTTTCCACCCTGTGGGTAGGGGTGGGGGAGTCCATCCAGAATGGGGCAATACAGAGAAAGCATCATGTGAACTGCATCCAGATCATGTTTTGAAAATTTTAATCTACCTATGCCTGAAACCAAGCCTGCCGGTGAAGTTTTCAGTAATGTGAGGTAATATATCACCCTCACCCCTTTATTTTGCTTCAGCCATTTTGAGTGTAGGTCTCTGTTACATGCAACAGGACTCTTGCCTGTTATTATAGAAAATTACAAGGAGATTACAACAAAAGTTTGAATGACAGGAAGAAATTAGAAGATAAGAGATTGAGCAGTAAAATGATAGCTAAATAGGTGATTTAAAATAAAGATATAAAGTCAAAGATTAAAAATATAAAAGTAAAAGAGATAAAAGATTAACATAAAGGGAGTAAGGTACAGATTATGGTTAATGGTAATGCTTTGACGATGCTCTTTCATAATTTGTTGGCAGCTGTTTCACAACAATGCAGGGTATTTGTGTGAGGTGACGTGTGGGACCCCTGTGTGATGTTTTGCATGTTTATTTTGTGGGTTTACAATGTTTACTGAACACTTATAGTTTGTGTATGTTCATATATGAATGATATAATTCAATGAATTGTTTTAAAAAAGATGAACATAAAAGGCTAGAACCCATGATATAGATGTTTAAAATATAAAAATAGCAAGAGTTAAAGATTAAGAAAAGAAATTGAGAACAGAGTATTAAACTTTAGACGCAATAAAAATGGTATTGAGGGACTAGTTTACAACAATCTTAAGGATTAGTGAGATAGGGAAAAGAAAGTCGGTTCAAAGCAATTCGGTGAGAATATCCACAAAGTTCACAGCACTGAAAATGTTCTGTTGTTGGGATGCCATTCATTGGGGGCAAAGGGCTTAAATATATTAATAGTACTTGTAGTTTATTTCTGCTAGGTCTGCTAGAACCTGAATGAAGAAAAATAGTGTCCTGTCACTAATTGATGTCTATGAGGTTTAAATTACTGTCCTATCCATTCTACCTCTATTGTACAAAAATTATTTCACAACCAGCCTGGGCAAGATACCACAGCATAGTAGTTTTGTATCTAAGGTTACTTCCCCATAACCTCTATAAGAGTAAGACATTCCTTCTTAGGCAGAAAGCCTTTAAATATGCAGGGTATGTCTACTTAGTACTGACATTCTAGGAAACTTCTGGGGAGGAAAAGCATCCATCTCCCATCCTTGGGAACTTTGAAAAGCAACTCCCCCCACCAACCCCCATCTCCCTCCACAACCACCACCACACACAAGAAGTGCTCATCAATTTTTTATTGACTGGTCTGAAAATTTGGCACACTGTGCATAGAGGCAACAGGGCATAATTAAACTCAATTAGACAATTGGCAGGAAAGCAGGGAGCCACTGGATAAATTCTTTCAAACTATTTCCCTTTAAAGAAGAAATAACTGGAGAAAATATGTCAGTAATAAAATAGCCCAGCCATAACTGCCAAACATTCATAAAACTATTTATGATTCTACTTGAGTTTGTGAGTATGGGATGGCTAATTTTTACTTTGTGTTCAACAATCAGTCATCCAGTTCTTGAAATGCTAAAACAAGAGAGAGATTCCATATGCAATAGAAAGGTAAAAAAATGTACACTATTTTTACATGCTCAGTAGTTTTTTAGTTAAGATTCAGACAGGATTTAGTTCAAACTGAGAACAGAAATCAATGGGAAAAGTATTGGTATGTAAGACCTTTCTAATCTCTTAGCAAGATAAGAAATGGAAAAAAAAAAATTCTCATATCCCCGAAAAGTAGGGACAAATGTGACCCATGGATTATAGTTAGTAATATTTGACGATGCTATTTCATAGTTTGTAATAACAGTTTCACAACAATGCAAGGTGTTGGTGAAGGATGTGTATGATGATATGCATGTTTGTTTTGTAAGTTCACAACTTTTACTTATTGTTTATTTATGTTCATGTATGAATGAAATACTTCAATAAAATCTTATTTTTTTAAAAAAAGAATGTATATATAAGCTATAAAATATTTATCTGTATTCCACCCAAAGTCATTTTTGTACCATGGACAATATGCATTCTACAATTTGGGAAACATTGTTATATAACATAATAACATAATAGTTTCAAGAAATGGTTAAAAGCAAAAAGTAAATCTGAGTCAAAACTTTTCTATTATTAAGGGACACTTGGGTGATTTTATGAAAATAAATTAATAAAAGCAAAAAAAAAAAAAAAGAAAAGAAAGAACTAAGGAGACAAAAATGCAACTTCATGTTGAGATGCCAGAACAATGTGAAATACAAAATTTCATTTTCTTCCTTTTAAAAAATTTAATCTAGAATGTTCAGGAAAATGTTCACTTACAAAAACAAATTTTTTTTTTCTGTACTAGAATTTATCCTACATACAATGTCAATTTATTTCCTGGTGGAAATGTTATCTGAAATAATTTACTCACATTTCATATATTTTTATGAAATTTATTCAGAAGAATTCTCTGAATCCTTTCAAAGGCAGAGAATTAAGGAAATTTATTTTGTTTTACAGGAAATGCACTTGGCTCAGAAAAATAAAGATCAATTTTGATCATTAGAGTGCAGTGTGATAGTACTATTTACAGCACCTCCGAAGAACATAAGTAGCTTACCTCTTTTCCTCCATTAAAAAATTCTTAAATGAAACACTCGGGATTAACAGCTTGAGTTACTAAGACTTTTCAATAGGTTACTAATCCCTGGGATTCAAATAGCAAAACCATATCTCCTGCTTTCACCCCAGCAGTCCCTTATGTTCCCATCAAGGATTTCAAGTTGAAGGGATACCTAATGTTTTCCTGATACCTGCAGCCATTTGTTTAACAACATAAACCTTATTTAAAAATTTATGCATTAATTTTTAGCATTCTTACTGATTTTAAAAATATAATTGTAAAATTTTGTTTTTCCTCTAAGTATTAAAAAAAAGTCTTGAAGTTATTATATTTAAGATCTTCTCATCCATTTTATGGTCCTAGGATATTCAAAATAATACTTTTCAGATTAAGTAAGGATTAAATGAGCTTTGTTCCTCATTGTTTGGGTGAACTTGGGACTGAATTTAACCTTAGGTTTCTTACTGATTAATTTTTACCACCAGCAAGTTTGGTCACTTAAATGATAGTTCAATTTCAAATGTAAACCAATGATTTTTGACACTACTATCACTACTGAGCTATCAGAAGACAGAATCACACACATGGTATAACACAAAACTCATGCATATATTTTAATTTTGGAATTTAAAGAATGTCTTAGGTTTGAAAATAAAATAAACAATAAGATACAATTGTTATAAAAACTAGTAGTGTGTTCAGAGATTTTATGTTGTGGATATAAACCTTCTGGATATTTGAGAAATCTTTTTTTCATTTTTAATCTGTGTGACTGCAATGGAAAATGCAATCTTAATGAAAAATCAATGATAAGGCCATTTTTAGTACCAATTTTGATGACTCCTCTAATGAAGACATTTACAAAATAGCTCTCTGATATACAGGAATTAAGACAAAGTAAAAATAATAGAATTCTTTTTTGTAAATTTATTTTTTCTTTATTGTTAGTTTTTCTGATTATAACTTAATCTTTATATTATTTTGTGTAAGATCTTGAAAATACAAAAAAAAAATAAAAAATAAAAGGAGGGGCAATTGCTACCATCTATTATTTGACCCCTTATCCCAAATTCACCTTTTACATGATTTTCTTCTATGATTTTATCCATGAGTTTTGACACAATAACCAAAGAGGAGGTGGAAGTGGTTGAGGATGTGAAGGTGTGGCATTCATGCCTTTGGGAGAATTGGTTGAATCAACTGGAGTTACTTAAAGCTCAAGAAAGAAAAATATCTTTGGGTTTCGGTAGAGATACAATAGCTAACCCGCAGTATTTGAAGAATTTTCATTTGGAACTTATTATTTGTAGCTCTAGAGGACAAGACTAGGACTAATGACTGGATGTTACAGGGTGACAAAATTCAGTTTAATTATAAGAAATATTGGAAGGTATTGTCTTTAAAAACATCCAGAAGGAGCAGATAATCTCTATCTTACACAAATTCTTTCAGAGAATAGAAAAAAGGGAAATCTATCCAAAATATAGTAAGAGGCTGTTACAGCCTTGATACTACAACTGAACAAAGACAATAACAAAAAATTATAGACCAATTTTATTTATGAACAGAGATCTAAAAATCCTTAAAAAAGTAGTGAATCAAACCCAACAGTGTATGTAAACAACATATCAGGAACAAGTAGGGTTCAGAGTTTATCCTAGGAAAGCAATGATGATTTGACATCAGAAAAATTTAGCAAACTAACCCAATAAATTAACAGATTGAAGGAGAAAAATTATATGTTTATTTTAGTTGGAAAAAAGCACTTAATAGTAACTGGATAAAATGTGTTACCCAAACACACAATAAACATTCTCAATAATGAAATAGTAGAAATATAATCATTAAAATTGGGAACAATAGAGATGACTTATATCTCTGCTTCTGTTCAAATTATATTGAGGTTGTTGCCAGTAAAATAAAAATAAGCAAAATTTTAAATTATTTACAAACAACATGAATGTCTACAAAAGAAAAAAATATGAAAGAATTAATCGATAAAATATTAGGCTCGGGGAGTGGATGTGCTCAAGCATTTGAGAGGCTACGTCCCACATGGGATGTTCTGGGTTCTGTTCCTGGTGCCTCCTAAACAACAACAACAACAACAACAACAACAACAAACAAGCAAATAAATGAAAAAACCAACTCAGGGGAGCCAATGTGGCTCAGTAGCTGAGCACCGGCTTCCCAAATACTAGGTCCCAGGTTCAATCCCCAGCCCCAGTACCTCAAAAAAAAAAAAAAAAATTAAGCTTACTAGAGAGTTGGTCAACGGTTCCAGATATAAAATAAGTATACTAGAAGCAATAGCTTTCTTTTAAAATAGCAATAGCCAGCCTAGAAAGTGAGTGGAAAAATACCTGTTTTGGTTATTCACTGCTGCATAACAACTCCTTCAAAAGTCAGTTGCTTCAAACAAAAACCCTTTTATCATCTCTCTCAATGGTGGATTTTGATTCATCTTTTCCACATGTTATCAGGTGGTGCTTTGGTCATCTGGAGGCTCATCTGGATTGGAATGTCCAAGAGGGCTCATTAGCATGGACAACACTTGATATGGGTTGTTGGTTGATGGTTCAACAGGGACTGTTCACAAAATACCGATATATGACTTCTTCCTATGCCAGGGGCTTCTCACCTTGTGGCATTGTGTCCTGAGAGAGAGTGTTCTAAGAGCAAGTCTTCCAACAGCAAGCAGACATTGCAAGGTTTCTTATGACTCAGCCTCAGGAGTCACATAACGTCATGACATATACACACCAGAGCATATACCTGGCAAAGGATCAGCACGCAGAATATATAGACAGTTCTTATAAATCAATAAGAAAAAAGGCAGCCCGGTAGGAAAATGGACAGGAGATATGAACAGGCAATTAATAGAATAAGAACTTAAGTGGCCAATAAATATATGAAAAAATGATCAACTTTCCTAACAATCAGAGAATCGAAATTGAAAGCAGAGAATTGACAATTGAAAAATGAGAGCATCTCTGTTGGGGATTTCGTAATCTGAGTTCCTGTGGTTATGAATCCATTTGTAAATAGGTCCTTTGAAGATGCTATTATTAGTTAAGGTGTGGACTCATTTGTGAATAGATCCTATTTAGATGAGGCCAAATTGAATCAGGGTGGACCTTACATATGGCTGAAGTGCTTATAAGGGGAGGAACTCTAGACAGAGACACAGATGATTGAGCAGGAGATGGAGAAGCCAGAAGGAGAAGCATATGACAGAGGCAGAGACACAAGCCAAAGAATCCCAAGGATTGTGGCAAGCCAGAACTGGAATGCTACAAACTCCAGAAAAAAGCATAGCTTGTTGAGATCTTGATTTTGGATTTCTAGCCTCCCAAACCATGAAACAATAACTTCTCATTGTTCAAGCCCACCCATTGTGTGGTATTTATCATAGCAGCCTTAGCAAACTAAGAATTTCATACTTGTCAAAACTCTAAAGATATTGCCTGCCCCTATCAATATGGTGGAGTGATATGCTTCAGGGTTCCATTCCCCCATGGAAGCTTTGAACAACTAACAAGAATTGGCAGAAACATCTTCCTAAAAGCTCCAGAAAATATTTACAGGATTTCAGTAACACGGTGAACTCTGAATCTAGAAAAAAGCCATGTAAAAGTGGTAGGGGAAAATGGCAGACTAGGAAGCTCCAGGAATCAATCCCTCCACCAGAACTATCAAATAAGCAGGGACTATCTGAGTCAACTATTTTGAAACTCCAAAGCCCAATAGAGCACTGTACAGCAACCAAGGAAGAGTGGGAGGAAGAGGCTGCTAAATTGTGGTAAATACTAGTGTTGTACTAAACGCAGTGGCAACCATCACCCATCCCCTGCAGATGGAAGGATCTGTTTTGCTCGCAGTTGCAGACACTCTCTGTTTTTTAGGGATGGGACTTGTCCATTATCATCATTTTGTTAGTTGTCCGGGGTCTGAAGAACTGAAGATCAGGTGTTGGCCACAACTCTTGTGATCCTGGGCTTAACCGGCGTATGAACAGACAGATTTCAGTCTCTGAGACAAATATTTAATGGGTATTGTGATAATTGTAGATTCAAATAAAAGGGGTAGAAGAATCACAAGTAGGGAAATTATAAATGACTCTAACTCTGTTATATATTCCAAAATAAGGCCAGCTGACAGAGTGCTGAATTCATGGTGTTGTGTGCCTTGCCTGTAGGGTCTGGATATCCCTAGAGCCCTAGGGAGCACTTTTGTTTGAGGCTTTGTTTACTGTGGCAGCTAGTGAGATCTGCCTGAGACCTGCATAAAGAGACTTCCTCTTCGATGCAGGGATTGTTTAGAAGTGGTGATGAACTCCCTCAACTTTTGTTTATCTGGGAATGTCTTAATCTCTCCCTCAGTTTTGATAGACAGTTTTGCTGGACACAGAATTCTTGGGTGGCCATTTTTTTTTCTTTTAGTCCCTTAAGTATATCATCCCACTGTCTTCTTGCCTCCATGGTTTTTGGTGAGAAATTGTCACTTAATCTTGTTGAATCTCCCTTGTACATGTAATTGAGTTCTCACCAATGAAGTACACCACTTCTAGGCCTGGTCATAAAACGTCCTTCACAATTTACCACTATCTTCCTTCTCCATTCTTATGGCTAGAAGGTGACAAAGTCATATGACTTAACAAGTCCAGATAACTGAGTTCACGGCTTGAAGGAAAACCACCCAGGAGACCTCCTGACCAAGAATATCTCCCTTGGATTTTTCAAGAGTTGGAGAGAAACCTTCAATGGGTTAAGCCACTGAGATATGTGTTTATTTATTACTATAGCATTGCTTAGCCTAACTTTACAAATATGGATGCTCTAAGAGACAAAGAAAATAATGGAAATTCACTAATGAAGACCAAGAACTTGTAATTATTCAATTGTTGGAATCTGGGAGAAATATCCACTATTTGCAAAACCCTTCGAATTGGATGGAGAAATATAATTGGTGACCCAAGAATATGTTGGCATGAGGGTTTCAGAAAACCCGCTGACATAAAAGAAGGTAGCAAGATGCTTTACCCCTCCCCACTGTCTGTCCTGGCTCAGGAAAGCAAAGGCATTGCCAACCCAAAACAGAGCAGCTATTCTTCTACTTCCACACTGCAGCTTTCAAAGCAGCTTTTGAAGGCTATTCCCCTCTCCTCCACCTCCATCCCATCATTACCAGTTTGTTTGTTTTTTTAAAG
>PVKH010010876.1:0-18064 GCA_004027955.1 Chaetophractus vellerosus | reverse complement strand
AAGCTGAGAGATGGCTTAGCTAAGCGCAAGCGCGAGCGCGAAGCTACAGAGGGTTCCCCTTGGGGATTTAACAACCTCCTCCCCTACCTCCTCCCTGTGTTAGGCCCTCTAATTACCATTATCCTTATAGTTTCCTTTGCCCCTTGGGCCTTGAGAAAGATCATTCAGCTGGTCAAAGACCAGGTTGACACAGCCTTGAACAGGCCCATTCAGGTACATTATCACCGGCTGCACCTCGCTGACCAAGGTATAGATCCGAGTGCCTGAGTACTGCCCACCCTAAATGGTAAAAATGTCCCCTCCTACAGGAACCGCATATAACTCAAGAATATGCTACTAAATTGGTACCACTGGGTGCAAGGCAAAGCACTGCAAAGGAGGGCCTAAAACAAATAGAGGCCGTTCTTGAGCTCCTTGAGAAGCATGCCTCATTAGCATAGAGGTCAGCTCAGCAAAAATCCTCTCCCCAAAAATACTGAGCCACAAACAACTAGGGGAATGAGGCCCCTGCTTCCCCCAGCCAGTTAATGCCAGAGGGTGCCTAATCAGCATTCTCCCTCCATCCTTTTTGAAAAACAAAAGGAGGAGATGTTGGGGACAATGAAGGAAGCATGCAGTACTCGTTATCAGCAGCATGACCTCCCTGAGTTAATAATAAACAGCCTCAGTCATGTTCCACTGATTTCTCAAAGAACTGGAAAGAACAGTTTGCTAACCCACCCCCTTCCCTAGCAACAGCTGCTACCAACAGATAACTACCAAGCCACTCCCTCCTTCCTTTGAGTATAAATACTTGTACCTCACCAATAAACATTTGCAGCTTGATCAGACCTACTGTCTTGCTGTCGTTCCTTGTGTCTCCCTGTCCCATACCATTCTTTTTCTCACAGGTTTGGAGGCCCCTGTTGACTGTCCTGCTGGATGGGACACCTGCACTTGGAAGACTGTTGCTTTCCCCTTTGAGAATGTGGCAGTGCTCTTGAGGATGGGAATTCAGTATTCTCTTGTTTTTTGAGTGATTCTCCACTCACTGTGATAATGCCCCATGAACATTTGAACATTTTTATATAACTTATATGTATGCTCAGATGAACTTTCTCCCATGCAATCCCCATCCCTGATATCCCACAGCAATGATCCTCCCCTGCCCGAGTTGTAACCCCTCTGTGATCCAAAGCTACTTCAAAGATAAAGCCATTTCAACAGCCAAATATAATTAGTAAGAAAAAGAAATAGTAATGATTAGATAAATTGTAAGAGGTAAAATTCATAAAAAAATTTTAAAATCTAAAAATAAAATAAAATTAAAGTATTGGGATATTACAAAATGAAAAATATAAAAAAATATTTTTGACATTTTGGCTTTCATCATTGCAATATCTGGTGGCCAGTATGTACCGTGGCACATTCCTCTTCTCATTCCCCAGTGTCTCATTATTTTTCATTTGTATTCAATCAAGTTTAGGTCACAGCAAACTCACAAACAGAATACAGGAGACTCTCATATACTCAACATCCTCCCCCTTTCCCCCCATCCTATTAATACCTTTTTACAAGTGAATAGTAGCATTGTTATAACTGATATACAAATAGTGAAACATAGCTACTAAGCATTATCAATGGTTTACACTCCTGTTTACATTTTAGACTGTACACTTTTATAAATTTTGATGATATTTACCATGTCCTGTGTCCATCACTGTAAGATAATGCAGAACATTTCCACTCATGACTAAATACCACCTGTTCAATCTATTCTATTCCTCCCTCCTTATCCCTCTGAAGCCCACAGTTGACACCCTGGCTTGACTCATTGGATGACAAGATTCGTAGTAACATGCAACAAGAGTGAGGTCTTGACACATTGATTTCTCCTCCCCTATTAGAAACTGCCTTGCTCTTGAGAGACTCCTGCATGTCCATTTCTGAACAAATCGGTCCTCCTAAGGAAGTCCAACTCCTTACCACTCATTATGTGGTTCTCCACTGATACAACACATTATGACAGAATGAACATCCACACACTCCATAGAAGCCTGCTCAAGGTGCACCTTGTCCCAATTGCCACCCCAATTAACTCCCTAAACTAGTGACCCTTCCTTGTCATATTCCCGTAAGAGCTTTCCCAACTCTGTACTTTCAACCTCATTGCCACAAATCCCCAGTGTTTACCTAGTCCCTCTCCCAACCCTCCCCCCATTAGCTTGGACCTTCTAACCCACCCTTCCCAATCTACCCACCTGTCAACTCTGCACCACCCAACCCATTAATATCACTACCCTCCTGTTCTATCTCTTCAATATGCAACTACACTCTATCACCTTACCATAGATTACATCCATATGGGTGATGGATCACACCGTACCCTTCTCTTTCTATTTCTTGTAAACCTCTCTTCCAGATAATGGCACTCTGAGACTGCTCAAGTTACTTATTTAATATCAGTGAGGTCATGTACTGTTCATTCTTAAATGCCTGGCTTGCTTCACTCGACATAATGTCTTCAAGATTCATCCATGTTATCCCATGTGTTAGCACTTTATTCCTTCTTAATGATGAGTAGTATTCCATTGTAAATATGTACCACATTTTGCTTATCCATTCATCTGTTGATGGGCACTGGGGTTGATTCCAACTTTTGACAATAGTGAACAATGCCACTATGAGCATTGGTGTGCACATATCTGTTCATGTCTTTGCTTTCAATTCTTCTGGGTATATAACCAGCAGTGGAAATGATGGATCACATGGAAATTCTGTATTTATTTTTTTGAGAAACTGCCAAAATGTCCTCCTCAGTGGCTGGACCATTCTACATTCCCACCAGCAGCAGATGTGAGTTCCCATTCTTCCACATCCTCTGCAACATTTACAGTCGGTGATTTTTTAATAGCCACCATTCTAATAGGTGTAAGGTGGTATCTCATTGTAGTTTTGATTTGCATTTCACTAATAGCCAGTGATGTCAAACATATTTTCATGTGCTTTTTCACCATTTGTATTTCTTCCTTGGAGAACTGTCTTTTCAGGTCACTTGCCCATTTTTCAAATGGGTTGGTTGTCTTTTTATTTTTGAGGTGTTGGATTTCTTTATATATGCAGGATATTAGGCTCCTATCAGATATATGACTGCCAATAATTTTCTCCCATTGGGTAGGGTGCATTTTACTTTATTGGTAACATCTTTTGAGGTGCAAAAGTTTTTAATTTTGAGGAGATCCCACTTATCTATTTTTTCTTTTGCTGCTCATGCTTTGAGTGTGAAGTCCATGAGAACATTTCCTATTACAAGGCCCTGTAGATCCTTCCCTACATTTTCTTCCAATGTCTTTATCATCTTGCCTCTTACATTTAGACCTTTGATCCCTCTTGAGTTGATTTTTTTTATAAGGTGTGAGATAGTTTTCCTCTCTCATTCTTTTGGATATGGTTATCCACTTCTCCAAGCACCATTTGTTGAGGAATCCATTCTCTCCCAACTGAGTTGGATTGGTTTCCTTGTCAAATATAAGATGACTGTATATAGGAGGATCTATCTCAGAACTCTCAGTTTTGTTGCATTGGTCAGTATGTCTATCCTTGTGCCAATACTATGTACTTTTAACCACTATATCCTTGTAATATGTTTTAAAGTCATGTAGTGTGGTACGTCCAACTTCATTTTTCTTTTTCAATATGTCCTTGGTGATTCAGAGCCTCTTACCCTTCCAAATAAATTTTGTAGTTAGTTTTTCCAATTCAACAAAAATGCTGTTTTGGTTTTTATTGGGATTTCATCAAATTGTATATTAGCCTGGGTAGGATAAACATCTTAATGACGTTTAGTCTTCCTATCAATGAACAGGGAATATTCTTACATTTATTTAATTCTCCTTTGATTTCCCTTAACAGTGTTGTGCAGTTTTCTGTATATATGTCCTTTGCATCTTTAGTTTAATTTATTCCTAGGTATTTGATTCTTTTAGTTACTTTTGTAAATGGTATTTTTTCTTGATTTCCTCCTCTGCTTACTCATTATTGGTATACAGAAATGCTACTGTTTTTGAGCATTGATCTTATATCCTGTGATTTTACTAACCTCATTTATAAGTTCTAGAGGCTTTGTTGCAGATTTCTCAGGGCTTTCTGTGTATAGGATCATGTCATCTGCAAAGAGTGAAATTTTTACTTCTTCCTTTCCAATTTGGATGTGTTTTATATCTTTTTCTTGCCTCAGTGCTCAAGCAAGTAATTCTAAGACAATGTTAAATAGAAGCAGTGGTAGTGGGCATCCTTGTCTTGTTCCAGAAAATAGAGTATGGCTAATGTGAGTAATTTCTTGACAGTAACAAGACTGAATGATAATGGATTAATCTCACCAGGAAAGAGACAGATCGGCCAAGTGGATAAGGAAATATGGCCCTCCTATATACTGTCTACAAGAAACCCACCTTAGACCCAGAGATGCAAGAAGGCTGATAGTAAATGGTTGGAAACCATATCTACAAGAAAACAATAATTAAAAATGGGTGAGAGTAACTATACTAATTTCAGAAAAAAATAACCTTTAAATACAAAACTGTTGTAAGAGGCAATGACAGACACTGTATGTAATTAAAGGGGAATTTTATCAGGAGAAATAAGAATCATAGATATTCATGCACCTAAGGTAAGTGCCTCAAGTTACATGAGGCAAACGCTGGATAAATTAAGTGGACAAATAGTTGACTTTACAATTTTAGTAGGGAGTTTCATACAACATTATCACCATTAAGCGATAAATTTCAACAGGGAGTCAATGAAGAAAAAAAGACTTTGAATTATACATTAGAGGATCTAGATCTAATAGACATATACAGAACAGTACACCTAAATACAGCAGGATATACATTCTTTTTGAGTGTAGAGGGATCATTTCCAGGGCAGACCATATGCTAGGGCACAGATCAACACTCATTGAACTCAGAAAGATTGAAATTATACAAAGATATTTCTCCAACCACAATGGAATGCAGCTGGAAATGAGTATGGGACAGAGTACCAGATTAGGCAAAAAGGTATGGAACCTGAACAACACATTCTTGGACAAACAGTGGGTCAAGGATGAAACCACAATAGAAATCAATTACTACATTGAAATGAATGAAAATGTCAACACAATATATCAAAACTTATGGGAAGCAGTAAAAGATGCACTGAGAGGAAAATTCATACCTATAAATTCCTATATTAAAGAAGAAGAAAGAGTTAAAATCAAAGACCTAACTACACACCTGGAGGAATTAGAAAAACTACAACAAACTAATGTCAAAGGAAGTAAAAAGAAGGAAATAACAAAGATTACAGTAGAACTAAATGAAACTCAAAATAAGAAAGCACTAGAGAAAATAAGCAAACCAAAACCTGGTTCTTTGAGAAGATCAATAAATTTGACAGACCCTTAGCTAGACTAACAAAGAAAAAAAGAGAGAAGATGTAAATACAGTAAATAAGGAACAAGGAAGGAGATATCACCACAGACTTCACAGAAATAGAGTATCACAAGAGAATACTTAAAAAAATTATATGCCAACAAGGATTAAAATGTAGAGTAAATGGACAAATGGCTAGAAACACATAGCAGCCTACATTACT
This sequence comes from Chaetophractus vellerosus, assembly GCA_004027955.1. Classification (NCBI taxonomy): domain Eukaryota; kingdom Metazoa; phylum Chordata; class Mammalia; order Cingulata; family Chlamyphoridae; genus Chaetophractus; species Chaetophractus vellerosus. The sequence continues at coordinate 12,451 of PVKH010010876.1, read as the reverse complement.
GTGAGAAGAGACTGATGACCTCAACAGACCAATCAAAATTAATGAGATAGAATTAGTTATCAAAAACCTCCCAACTGAATTCTTAGGACTTGGAATTGATCTGAATGACAGTGCAACTATGAAAAATACAGGATATTATATATCTTGCCATAACCTACAGCAATGGGTGGGAGATAACATAAACTACAAGGTAATATTTAATGCATGCTTAGTGGCAATGCTCAAAAGTTTGTTCATCAATTGCATTGAATGTACCACACTAATTAGAGGAGTTGTTAATGTGAGGGAAAGTGGGAGTTTTCGGGAGTGGGGCATATGGGAATCCCTTATATTATTTATGTAGCATTTTATGTAATCTAAGTATCTTTAAATATAAATAATATTATATTTTAAAAATAAAATAAAATTCTGCTTAGGAATACAAGGAAACAGTGTGGAAACAAGTGGAAACCATTTGAAGTGAAAATCAGGGAATCTGGTGTAATTATAGGTCAAAAGCTAAGATGGGTAAAGAGAAAAAAATCTTATCAAAGGTTTTGTTGCTGTTATTGTTTCTTATAATCTGTAAGTTCTGGATTTATTTTATGTGAAATCAATGTTCTTTGGATGATATTTAAATGTAGTAAATATAATATTTTAGTGAAAAAAAACAAGAATACAAACAAAGAAAAAAAATCAAAACCTCCCAACTAAGAAGAGTCCAGGAACAATTGGCTTAACAGGCGAATTCTACCAAACAATCCAGAAAGCAGTAACACCAATTCTGCTTAAACTCTTCCAAAAAATAGAAGTGGAGGGAACATTGCCTAACTCATTCTATGATGCCAAAATCACCCTAATACCAAAATTAAGCAAAGATGCCACAGGAAAAGAAAATTGTAAACCTATCTCTCTAGTGAACCTATATACTGAAATCTTGAAAAAAACTTCTAATCATATTCAACAACACATCAAAAAATTTATACAGCATGAACAAGTGTGTTTCATTCCAGGTATTTAAGGATGGTACAACATAAGAAAATGAATCAATGTAATAAACCACATAATGAGATTGAAAGAAAAAAATCAAATAATTATGTCATTAGAAACAAAACAAAAAGCATTTGAAAAACTACAAAATGCTTTCATTATAAAAACACTACAAAAGATAGGAATAGTAGAAAACTTCCTCAACATGATAAAGGGTATATATGAAAATTTCACATGTAACACCATAATCAATGGGGAATCCTAAAATCTTTCTCTCTAATATTGGAACAAACAAGGATGCCCACTTTCACCACTCATATTTAACATTGTTGTAGAAATACTTGCTCAAGCAATTTGAGAAGAAAAAGATATAAAAGGAATCCAAATATGAAAAGGAGAAGGAAATATTTCACTTTTCACAGATGACATGATTCTATTCATAGAAAGCCCTGAGAAATCTACAACAAAGCTTCTAGAGATTATAAAAGAGTTTCACAAATTCACAGTTTTAAGATTAAGTGCTAAAATCAGTCGTGTTTCTTTACACTAATAATGATCAATCTGAGGAGGATATCAAGACAAAAATCCCATTTATAATAGCAACTAAAAGGTTCAAATACCTAGGAATAAATTCAACTAAAGATTTAAATGACTCATACAAAGAAATCTACCCAACATTGTTAAGGAAATCAAAGACTTAAATAAATGGAAGAATATTCCCTGTTTATGGAAAGGAAGGCTAAACATCATTAAGATGTCTATCCTATACAAACTGATCTATAGATTCAAGGCAATAACATTAAAAATCACCACAGCATTTTTTTTCTGAATTGGAAAAACTAGCTGTGCAATTTATGGAAAAGCAAGAGGCCCCAAATAGCAAAGACATTTTGAAAAAGAAAAATGAAATCTGAGGGATTCTGCTACTTGATTTTAAAACATTCTACAAAGCTACAGTGGTCAAAACTGCATGGTATTGGTGCAAGGGTAGATATACTGACCAATGGAACCAAACTGAGATTTCTGATATAGAACCTTGCATACACAGTCAACCAATATTCTGCAAGTCCTTGAAGCCTGTTCAACTGGCAGAGAGGGGCTACTTTAAAAGTGGTGCTTGGAGAACTGGATATCCATATCCAAATAATGAGAGAAGAACATCTCACACTGTATAGAAAAAATAACTCAAGATGGATCAATGATCTAAATATGAGAGCAAAGACAGTAAATACCTTGGAAATTAACATAGGTAAGCACCCACAGGATTTTATAATGTGAATTGGTTTCATGGACTTCACACCGAAAGCATGAGCAGAGAAAGAGAAAAGCAGATAAACAAGACCTCCTCAAAATAAAAAAAAACTTTTGCACCTCAAAGGAGTTTGTCAAGAAAGTGAAAAGGGAGCCTACACAATGGGAGAAAATATTTGTTAACCATATCTCTGATAGGGGCCTAATATCCTGCTTATAAAAAGAAATCCTACATCTTGAAAATAAAAGGACAAACAATCCTTTTAAAAAATGAACATGTGATTTGAATAGACACTACTGCAAAGAAGAAATACAAATGGCTAAAAAATACATGAAAAGATATTCAGCATCACTTGCTATTAGGGAAGTGCAAATCAAAACTACATTGAGATATCATCTTACAGGTTTTAGACTGGTGGCTATTACAAAAATAAAGGACTAAAAGCATTGGAGGTTATGTAGAAGAATGAGAAGGCTCATTCTCTGCTGTTGGGAATGTAGAATTGTGTAGCCACTGTGAAGGCCATTTAGACAGTTCCTCAGAAAACTAACTATAGAACTGCCATGGGATCCAGTAATTCCACTGCTGGGTATATAACCAGAGGAACTGAAAGCAAGAACATGAACAGATATATCCACACCAATGTTCATAGCAGCATTATTCACTATTGCCAAAAGTTGGAATCAATCCAAATGCCTTTCAACAGATGAATGGATAAACAGATTGTGGCATATATGTACAATGGAACATTACTCAGCTTTAAGAACAAATACACTGTTATTGCATCAGATAACATGGATGAATCATGAGGGATTTATGTTGAGTGAAGCAAGCCAGGCACTGAAGGACAAATACTACATGAACCCACTGATATGAATAAGGAAATTGAGCAGACTCACAGAGCTAGAATATAGAAGAGAGGTTTACAGGAAATAGAAAGAGAGAAGAAGATTGTGAGCCAATGCCCATAAGGACAAAATCTATGATAAGGTGGAAGCATGTACTTGTATAGTGGAGGGGCATGACAGTGGTGCAGTGATATTACTGGTATGGGCAGAACTGGTTTTTCAGGGGGGTAGGATGGGGCTGAGCAGTTGGACTGTCCATGGAACTCATGGTGGGTTGGGAGAAGGAGCAGGTGAACACTGGGGAATGGTGTGTAGATGGTTGAAGCAACAATGTTGGGAATGCCCTTTTGGCAATATATCAAGTGAAAGCTACTGGTTAGGGGTGTTGGATGTGGGGGGCATCCTTGGGGCAGGTTTCTAGGGAGTATGTGAGTCTTCATCTTGCCATAGTGTGTTATATCAGTAGTTGGAGACCCACATAATGAGTGCCAATGTGTTTGACTCCCATCCTGGGGAGGCCTGTTATGTTCTCAAAGAGAAAGACAAGTGTCCCTTAAGAGCATGGACAGTGCCCAATAAGGAGGACAGACCAATGTGTCAGCCCTTGTTGTTGCAAGTAAGTATACATCTTGTGCTTCAAGTAGTGAAGCCTAGTGGCTACCATGGGTTTTGGGGAGGGGAGAATGAATAGAATAGATGGAACAGGGGGCATTTTGGGGAATATGAAAGGGTTCTACATGATCTTGCTATGAATGGTATAGGCCATGTTAAACTACATCAAAACTTATAAAACTGTATGGTACAAAATATAAACCACAATGTAAACCATTTGCCATGGTTGGTAGGTATATTTCAAGATTTGTACATCAGCTGTAACAAAAGTTCCATCCACATATAAAATGTTAATGATAGGGGAAGAGAGAAAATGGTGAGGATATTTGCTATATGGGAGTCCCTTGTATCAGTATGTGGCTTCTGTAACCTAAAACTTCTTTGAAGACAAAATGAGAAAAGTAAGACACTGGGGAATAAATGGAGGAAAATGTCACTATACATATAGGACAACAGATATTACAGTGATGAAAGGCAAAACGTCAAAAAATTTTAAAATATTTTATCATTAGTTTCTATTATCCCAAATTTTTAAAAATTTTATTTGTATTTTATTTCTTATTTTTAAAACTGTAATTAATTCATTTTCTTATTAATTGTATTTCACTATATTTTTGGCTTCATTTTTGATGATGTTTTGAATCACAGAAGGGTATCTACTGGAGTAGGGAAGGATCATTGGTGCGAGTTGTCAGTGATGAGGGATACATGGGAGGAAGCTCACCTGGGCATGTATATAAGGCATATATATGTGTTCAAATGTTCATAGTATATTGTCATAGTAGGTGAAGAGATACATGATACCAAAGGATTATCAGGTTCCCATCCTGGGAACATTATCTAATGGAACACCAAGAATCCCCTGAATATATGGGCAAGGACCAGTGAAGGAGGATGGTGCATTGACAGGCTTTTGATATTGATGACTGTGGTTATGAACCTTTACTCTTGAAAAAGAAACTTATCCTACTATTTTAGAGTGCCTAAGAGTTGCCATCTGGTAGGCTCCTTGTTGCTCAAATGTGGCCTCTCTACCTTCCCCACTGTGTGGGACAAGACCCTGAGGATGACCCTCCCTAGCACTGAGGGATTACTACCAATTAACACCTAGCAATGTAACTGCAAAAAGACTTTGACCCAAAGAGGGAAAAGGTAAAGAAAAATGAGTTCATAGGGCTAAGAGACTTCAAAGTGAGTTGGGTGGTCATTCCAAAGGTCATGCTTATGCACATCTCAGCAGGACCTCATTGACTGTCAAAGTAGATGCTATCCCAAATAACAGGACCCCTGGTGGCTTTGGATACATCCAGACACTATAGTCAGGGCAGATATCAAGCAGTATGGTGTCTTGCCAGTGGGCCCTACTTTGGAATTTATGCTCCCCAGGGTGACAGATTTGGACTCAGTTGTCATTTCCCTACATTTGGCTCTTCTGTTCTTCTATTTGAACCTATAATTAGTACTAGAGTTGGTAGGTGCACATCCAAGAGACTTAAACCTTTGGGATGTACATGTACCAGCTGGACCTCAAATCTTCATACAGTTGAAACACCTACTCTCCAGTTCATTGGCTTCACACTGGACAACTAATAAGGGGTGATGATGGACATCTACAATACCGAGGACCTGAGAGAGTCTACAACTGCAAGCAAGAGAGTCTTATTCACCAACCCTAATTGAGTGCAGCCCCCTCTCAATTAGAGGTGGGGTGAATATCACCATCCCAAAATCCTCAGGATTGGGGAATGAAAATGGACTAAAGTATAATTACTGATATTCTACTATAGACTTATTGTAATTCTAACAATGGAAGAAATTATATCATTGATGTGGAGGCAGTGGCCACTGGAGTTTCTGAGGGTGGAGAGAGCGAATAACATGTATAGTGCAGGGGCATTTTCAGGACTTGGGAATTGTCCTGAATGTCATTGCAACTACAAATACAGGCCATTATATATCTTGCCATAACCTACAGAATTGGGTGAGAAAGAGTGTAAACTACAAGTTAAACTTTAAACCATGCTTAGCGGCAATGTTCCAAAATGTGCTCATCTACTGCAATGAATGTACAACACTAATGAAGATTGTTGCTAAAGTGGGAAAATGGGAGGTGTTGGGAGTGGAGCATATGGTAATCCCCTATATTTTTTATGTAACATTTGTGTAATCTAAGTATCTTTAACATTTTTTTTAATTAAAAAAAAGGTTCTGAGGAATGGGAGATGGAAGAATAGGTGTAATATGGGAGCATTTTCAGGACATTGGTTTTGTCCTGAATGACATTGCAGTGATGGCTAAAGGCCATTGTGTGTTTTGTCATAACTTAAAAAATTGTGTGGGACAAAATGTAAACTATAATATAAACTGTACTCCATGGTTAGTCGCAATGCTTCAATATGTGTTCCTTAATTGTAATAAATGTACCACACTAATGAAAGATGTTGTTAATGTGGAAAGTGTGAGAAAGGGAGGAAGTGGGGCATATGGGAATCCCTTATATTTTTATGTAATATTTATGTAATCTAACACTTATTTAAAAATTTAAAAAATAATTTTAACAAATACAATAAAATAAAATATATAAGTGGCATGCTTAATTAAATGAAACAGCCTGAGTATTACCAAAAAAATATTCAGTTTAAACTGGAGAGTTTATTGACTTAATTCCCCAGCTGTTGAACTTGTGACCAATTATGTGGTTTGATCCACATACAGATTTACTGCTTTCAGACAAAATTGAGTCTGACAGATGAAGGAGAACCTAGGAGATGAAATTGTCTCCCTCTTTGCACAGAGTTTTGGGATTTCAGATTTGATGATTTGTTAAGTAGACCTCTCACTGGAGTTGTTATCATTCACCAAAGCTTTAGAGCTCATTCTGGTAGGGATAACAAAGGAACCCCTAACAAATTGTTACCTCAGAGGCCCAACACAGGCATAAACACACCAATCTTTTTAATGACCTGATTCCACAGGATGAAGTCTGTTAGCAAAATTTAATGAGTACTTCTCCTTTGGGGCTTTCTCTCTCAGAAGACATCATGAATCGGAGATCAATTATCCCATGGGATTTATTCCCTTTAGGCTTAAAATAATAACTCTTGAGACCTGTCCTTCTAATTTGGAAAAAAAAACTGTTCTAACTACCACTCATGTTGTGAATCTGAACTATTCAGCCACTCCTTCAATGCATTCCATCTCCATCAAGAAACACAAATCAGACACATGGGATTAAGTCTAGGTTATTCTCTCTTACAAATGCCTAATTATTGATCATAACAATACCCCTAATGACATTCTCAAAGCCATAGTTTAGGACATTAGATATATTATTAATTATAAATATGTGTAATAAAAGTCACTTTAGTACTATAAAATTGTGGCATATAAGAGTATTATTAAATCAGCATATTTTTTCAAAGGATCTGGTATTTATCCATCACTGTGCCAAGCATTCTAGTAGAAAATATAGTAGAAAATTTCATTCTTTATCTTCATGCACCTTATAATTGGTCTAAATTCTTAATTATTTTTTATGGTGTGTGAGTTATTTTTTGCAGATCTACATGTGATCAAGAATTAATCTTTCCAGATCTACATGTGATTTACATGTGATCCTACTGGAATATGATTTTTTTTCTTCATCTGAAGGCAGTGTGAGGTCTTATCCATCAGCCCTACACTTATTGACTGAAGTATGTATTAGGAACTCTGTTTTCTCAATCCTCCTCCAAAGGCCATGAGAGTAGAGGACTCTTTCTAAAGGTGAAGAAGATTCACACTTTCTATTGAAAGGATTCAACAGTTGCAGGATAATCAATGGGATCCATGAATAGGTTCAAGCTAACATGTATTAATTAAATACCTTTGATATAAGAAGAAAGAACCAGAAATTTTTATTGTTGAAAATATTATCATAAGCCTTCCAGGATTTTTCACATTTTTCTGAGTATAGACTGCAACCATCCTCTGATATAAAGCTAGTACATATTGGAACTAGATTCCCAGGTTTTACTTGCATGCCTGCCTTAGAAACATCATCTAATATTTTGCTATTAAAATTAAATTTTGGAGACTAATTCCCAGAGATAAGTCTTGAGAGCAAAACTAATATGGGTTTGCATTATCAGGGAGGGGGTTGTGAAGGCAATGAAATTCACATCATATTGGACCTAGTAAAATTGGTTGGGAGAGGCAAAGGCAAGATGGATGAGGACAGCACAACTGGCCTCCTCCCCTTAATCTACAAGCCTTCTCTTCTTCAGCCTCACACACTGCACTGGGCCTCATGCCCCAGGGCAACACATTGCTTCCTCCATAAGCAGAAATAGGCTGTAGCCTCTATATCATCATTAGGTCTGCATTTGATTTCTCATGATCTGCTGGAAAGGACTTTGACAGGAATTTTCTCAGTTGAGTGTCTTTAAAATGAATGGATATATAAAGCTATTTGTGTGTCCCTGTCTGAGAAATTAAGAAATGTAGTATTGCATCAATAGACACACTTCTGCATCACTAATCTCCTTCTATCCTCTTTCCACATTCCACATCCTGCTCTCAGATTTCAGTCTCTGGGATCTGATGCAAAAGACTTTGACAATATTAAGAGCAATCCAAGCAATAGGAAATTCAGGCCCAAATTCAGTCTCTACAATAGCCCTTCTTTGGCACAGTATCATATTTCTAGTGACTACTTCTCAGAGTTATCATAAATATTAACTAATGGAGTGGAGTATATGGAAATCCCATATTTTTTATGTGATATTTGTGTAAACTAAGTATGTTTAAAAAATAAAAAATAAATGAATTTTTAAAAAAGATTAATTAAGATAAAATATGTAAAGGTTTAGTAAGTTGCCATAGTAAGTGTTAATGGTGTCATAGTAAATTCTACCTGCTATTATTATATTATTAGCTGAAATTTTAAGAAAAATTAAAAAATGTGGGTGGCATGTGATCATTATCATAAATATCCCAGGAACATCAATCATTTCAAAAGAAAAAAGCCCATTTTCATCTTTGGAAACAGTCTGTTACAGAGCTTTGGAAACAAGGCTTCCATAGATTGATATAAATGGTGCTGATGCTGGAAACTGGAGAACTGCTCACCCTTTAGACAATGTCCACTACTGTTCCCATTCTCCTCTACTCTGTGAGGTCCATATGTCACTGCTCTTGACTGAGGATGTTGTCTCTGTTCGTCAGTGTCTGCTGGATCTGTCTATATCCAAAATCTAACAGACCAATATTTCTCTGTATGTGTCTACATTACATAGACAATCCATCCCCCAAGCCATCCCATAATACCAGTAACAGGCACTTCATCCTAGAGTATTTTTTTATTCTCACTGCATGCTCAGGTGAAACCTGAGCATTGTAACTTAGAACAAATTGTACCTGGGGACATTATCGGATATATGCCTTCCAAAAACTCAGCATATAAGTTGGAAAAACAGTCTCCCGAATTTTAAACTATGCAGGAATGGATAAGAACAGGAGGAAAAATTCACCTCACAATGATAGTTGTCAAGGGGAAAAAACTTAAATTGAATGGATAAGAACAGGAGGAAAAATTCACCTCACAATGATAGTTGCCAAGGGGAAAAAACTTAAAGGGATCAAATATATAAAGAAATACTTTATCAAAAGAGCTAAAGGAAAATCATATTGGCAAATGTTGGACATGCCCATTCAAGCTCTCTTCAAGGGAGAAAGTTGTTGAATATTTTTTAAACAATTGCCTGAAAATAGAAGCAAACAAGTATCCATCAAACAAGAAGGGAAATAAAAAAATTATATACATGCTATGGAGTTTTATTCAGCCATAGAAAGGAATAAAGTTCTGATACATGAGACAACATAGATGAGCCTCGAGGACATACAGAATTAGTCCATCATTAGTTATGGAGATTATCACACCAAACACAGTTTCAGAATAATGACATATGGTGATTAAAAATTAAAAGATGTTCTTATCCTCTAATTCTTGCCCCTTTAATTCCAGCCATAAATAAGGTGAGTCATGGAAGGAGAAAACATGAGTTCCCCAAGTACATTTGTCTTGTTGGGCTTCTCAAATCATCCATGGCTGGAGATGCCTCTCTTTGGTGTGGTGCTGATTTCCTACATTCTGACGCTGGTGGGGAACAGCTCAATCATCCTTCTCTCCCGGGTGGGTCCCAGACTCCAGACACCCATGTACTTCTTCCTGGGCAACCTCTATTTGCTGGACCTCTGTGTCACCATTACCCTTGTGCCTCATCTACTGGCCAACCTCTGGGGACCAAAGAAGACCATTGCCTCCTGGGGCTTCAACACTCAGGCTTACCTCTTCCACTGGACTGGGTGCCCCGAATGTGCCCAGCTGGCAGTGATGGACTTTGTTCACCATGTGGCCATCTGCTGGCCACTTCAGTACACTCTCATTATGCATCCCCAGGTGTGTGTGCAGCTGGCATCTGTAGCACAGTCTTGTGGCCTGGCCAATTCAGTGCTTCAAGCCACCCTTACCCTCCTACTTCACCACTGTGGCCACCACACTCTGGACCACTTTTTGTGTGAGGTGCTTGTTCTGATCAACCTGGGCTGTGGAGACACCCCGCTGCTAATGACCTGTCACTGGCTGTTGGAGCCATCCCGTTTGCACCAGTGGCTCCCCTCCTTGTGCAGTTCTCTTACATCTTCATTGCCAGGGCTGTGCTGAATTTATCTTCAGCTTCAGGAAGGTCTATGGCCCTCAGTACCTGCAGTTCCCACTCTTGGCAGTCATCATAATGTACTATGGGCCAGCCATCTACATGTACCTCCAGCCTCTTGCCAATAGAATCCAGGCCAAATTCAAGTCTTTCTCCTTTTGCATTATCACCACTGCTGAATCCACTCATCTACACCTTAAGAAACGAGGATGTGAAGAGCATGTTGAAGAGGATCCCTACAATCTCAGGGATGGGTGAAATCCTAAAATGTGTAAAAATCATAAAAAGCCATATTATCCCTGCTTGTATCCTGGAACATTCACATGCACACTAGAAACAGGTGCTGGGGCCTTTGCCATTCCAAATGAATGTCCAAGAGCTCCAAGGAATGATTTCCCATCTCTCAATATTGACCATCCTGGTATTCAGAGAAATTTGTCCTTCAAAAAAGTACTATTTATTGAAATATCAAAGAGTTATTGTACCCCTTCTTGATCCTGTCCAAATATTTCAGCAGATAGAACACATATTTGGAGGGAGAATGGAACCATCATTTCAAATTCCCTTCTGCAAAAACTCTCCTTTGCTAGATGCAAATAAATCTGTTAAAAACTTCCTTTCAAAAATTAACAAGGTTTTAACAAGATTTTAAAACTTAGATTCATCACAGTTCCTACACAAACCTTTTTCACACTCTTCTCTTTCTGTCTCATAAGCTTACTCCTTCATCAAACACCTTGTCATCCTAAAATGTATCATACTCTTACTTCATCAATGCCCTGCTCAGCTCTCCTTTACCATTTATTCAAAGTAATAATTTTTCCCTTAGAATAACAAATTCACTTCACTTTGTTCAATAAATTTATGAAAAAATACAATATGATGCAATATATGTTTATATTTCTTACACATGTACAAGACATTATCTGTATTTGGTTTCTCCATTTCACTATAAGTTTTTAAAGATTAGGGAAATGCTTCCTTTATAAATGGATGTGGCAAATTGAGTTATGTATCCCAGACAAAGCATGATCTTAATTTCTTCCTGTCAGTATGAAGCCATTACAAATAAAACATTGTGAAGATGATATTTTTAGTTACAGTCTCAGCCACTAAATCAGCCTGAGTCTTTTTATCTTTTTTATGCTTTATTTTTGAGGAAGTTTTAGATTACATAAAAGTTAGATAAAAAATATAGGAGAGGGAGCAGATGTGACTTCAGCAGTTGAGCGCCTGCCTCCCACTTGGGAGGTCCTAAGTTTGGTTCCTAGCACCTCCTAAGGAAGAAACAAACAATGAGCAGACAACAAGCAAATATCAAGCAAAAACAATGAGTGGACAGCAAGCAAAAACAAGATGAGGGAGTCACCATGGGGGGGGGGATATAAGGGGTTTCAATATACTCTCCCTGTTCCCACTCTTACCTTTTCCATTTTTAATAACATTGGACATTAGTGTGGTACCTAGTAATTGGGAAACTGAGATATCTGACCAATAAATATTAGGCTCTAAACACCTAAGACAAATTTAGCCAAAAGGAGTGCTTGAATAGAGTTTTGGCTAAGGTTGAATTAAGTACAAAGATGATGTGACCACTTCCTAGAGATCAAGAAGCACTTGAAGTCTCTTTTGAGTTTGTCTTAGACACCTTTCAAAACCATTGATGACTCCTTTATTGGGTGATACCTATTTTTATTTTATACTAACAATTTATTTCAAATTCAAAAATATATATAATAGGTATAATGTTTTGACAGTTTTATCTAATTATGAATTCCAAAAATATAAATTGAATCATGCTTGTAAATTGATCTGTTCATCTGGGCATAATTGGTTTATGATTAGGGCATTAACTAGGCCACTTTAGAAGGGTGTTGAGCCCCACCCCTCGGTGGGTGTGGTCTCAAGTGTAAAAAGCAAGGCAGCAGTTTTGAGGAGCAGATTTTTGAGGAGCAGTTCTGATGTTGGAGAGGAGCGCTCCAGGAGAAGACAAGTGAGCCGTTCACCTGGTAGTCTATAGCTGGCCTTGTGGAGAGAAACAAAGCATAGAGAGCCTCTTGGTCTACAGCTGAACT
>PVKH010010875.1:0-18028 GCA_004027955.1 Chaetophractus vellerosus | reverse complement strand
ATAGCTCTAGAGTCACACTTAAACTGTCCTTTTTGAAGGACAATATAATAATATCATTCTGGTGCACAAATTGAAGTACAAGTTGAAATTCCTTTAACAAATATCTTATTAACAACCTGCAGAAATCATCTAACTCAAATGTGTGGAAGTAGAAGGAAAGGAAAAGCTCTAAATTTAATGAGATTTTGAAAACTTTCAAGGCATAGTGCAATGAGGTACATTTTACAATTAATTGTACATGTCTTTCTAGTTACTCCTTGAACATACTATGGCCAGACACAAATTTTCTCCATGAATCAGGATACAGCCTAGATATATAAAACTATCCATTAAGTCAGAATTAAAAGTTTTAACTGCCCCTTGCCAAAAGTTAGCACCAGATGGTATTCAGTAAATGTCTGTTCAATTGGAAAAGAGAGAAAAAACCTTGTACCACTGACATTTCTGCTGATCACCAAATTTAGTTTCACATAACCCACTTACCAGACCTAAAAAGAAGAGGAAAAATGGATATGAGAAAGAAAGAACTCATCTACGCCTGGATTACATAAAAAATGTTTCCAATCAGAGGCCCTGATTATTCTTTGGACATAACTAGAGGATATATTTCATGCTCCAGCACTAGCATCAGTTCTCAATGTCTACTTGAAACCTCAGTGATCAGTCTTCAGTATATTTATCTTTGGAATACTGTCTTGGCAGCCCTGTGGCCTAAGGAAGAAAGGAATATTCAAAGTTTGGCTGAGAGTAAAACTTACATAAAGTTAAATGAAAAAAAAAATTATGATAAAGCAAATCAGAGAAATCTCTTCAAGAAGAACCAATATATAGTGAAATGTCTACTTTTATGTTCTATGCTTTTAGAACTAAATCAGTGGAGGTATACTAGCTATTAACAAACACATTAAATAAATGCAGTTTATAATTCTGTTGTGAAGCATATTCACAAAAATGCTTAAGAAACTCTACACCATCATTCCTATTATGACAAAGTTAAGTCTAAGATGAAATAAGTAACTTACATGTCACTATGCTGAACATGGAGCCAACACTCAAACTTAATCCTGTCTGATTTCATTAACTACTAAAATATACTAACACTTTTGCTTTTATATCATTATTATAGCATATTTATAAGAGTTCCCTGTTCAACGTGACTTTTGACTTTCACAATCACTGTAAAAAATATATCTTGTTATAATTATAGAGAGGCCATAAGTAAAAGAACAATATATTTTTATTTAATAGTTGAGAAATGAGAACCTGTAGCATATGACTCAAAGTAAATAGCAGGACAGAGACTAGAATTCATATAACACTTGGATTCAGCCCTGATATCAAACAAAATAAATGTCTGAAGGTTGCTTACTAAAGAAATTTAAACAAATAAAAAATCCAATCTCACATATCTTAACTATGGGCATTCAAAGTTATAACAATTCCTTTTAAATATGTTATTTTAGGTGGACTACAAATGCAATATTGATTGTTACTAATGAAATTGCTATTAGTTATGCCCACTTTAGTAAATATTAAGTCAAGTTATTTATAAAGCTTAAACTAGGAGCTTAAATGTAACTGAGAATTTTAGGGAGGCAATTATTTAAAATGTAGTAGGCACAAATAGGATACAAAGATAAGTGGAATTTTAAAAATCATGTTTATGAAAATTGACATATATATATACAATTAATAATAGAAAATATTGCCTCACCATGTTTTAAATATGCCTAAAAATTAATTAAAATAGATAGTGATGAATGGAAGAATAGGGACTACGTATTTCAGTTGTGAAGAAATGATGGTTATTTGAAAACTACATTTTTCGGAGTGAATTTATATTACCAGAAATTAAAACACAAATGGATAACCATCTCTCAGAATTGCCATAGGATAAAATAACATTTCAAAATTTCTAAATTATTTTCATATGGAAGAATTTATCCTCATTAATATAACCTTTCCTTTTGTAGTCTAATTTAGAATATATGTTAAATGGTGATAAGCAGAAAATCAGAGCATCATCATCAAACAACTGGATCTGAATGACAATTATACAATACTCAAGTTGATTCATGATGTTCAGTTCAACTATATGTCTTCTGATTTTCCTCTTGTTTTCTCTATCACTTACTGACAGATGGGTGCTGAAATCTCCTCTTAGCTGTGCCAAGTTTTGTTCATGTAATTTCAACGCTAAATTGTTAGTTGCATGTTCATACATGGGTGTTACATCTTTTTGGAGGATAGACCCCTTTATCATTATATAATGTCTCTCTTTATCCCTAATAATTTTCCTTGTTTTAAAGCCTATTTTGTATAAAGTTAATATTGCTATTCCACTTTATCTTGATTCATGTTATCATTGTATGTCTTCTTCTATACCTTTACTTTTAACTTGTCTGGTTTTTTATATGTAAAATGGTTTTCTGCATGCAATATATAGTTTGGTCTTATCTTGGTTATCCACTCTCCCAACCTCTGCCATTTGATTTAGACTGTATTAGTCAGCCAAAGGAGTGCCTTTGCAAATTACCAGTGATCAGTTGGTTTTTATAAAGGGTATTTATTTGGGGTAGAAGCTTACAGTTACCAGGCCACAAAGCATATGTTTCTTCCCTCACCAAAGTCCATTGCCACCTGTTGGAGCAAGACAGCTGCCTATGTTTGCCAGGGTTCAGGCTTCTTGGGTTCCTCTCTTCCTGGAGCTGCATTTCTCTCTGGCTCAGTGCCTCTGTTTCCTTCACAAGATCAGTTGTAGACTATCAGGTGAACAGCTCACTTTTCTTCTCCCAGGGCCTTCTCTCCAACATCAGAACTCCAACATCAGAACTGCTTCTCAAAACACTGCTTCTCAAATCTGCTCTCTCTGTCCTATGCCTTGCCTTTTATATTAGATTCCCTCACCCACCAAGGGGTGGGGCTCAATGCCCTACTGTTGTGGCCCAGTCAATGCCCTAATCATAACTGAATCATGCCCAGATGTACAGATCAGTTTACAAGCATGATTCAATATCAATTTTTGGAATTCATAATTACATCAAACGGCTACATAGACCATTCATGCTTCAAGGGGTTATTGATACAGTTGAATATAGCTTGATTAATACCTATCTTTAGCTTTTTAATATTTATACTGCCTTCTCTAGTTTTCATTGAGAATTTGGTATGATGCATTTAATCTCCTCTCTAAGTATAACAGTTATACTTACTTTTAAAATTCTTTCAGTGGTTGCCCTTAACTTAACAATTCACTTATCTGCATGCAATGATTACCCACACAGTGTCACATTATATCTTTTAAATCAATTATAAGAAAGTCATATTTTCTTTTGCTTATTTATTATTTTTCTGATGCTCATCCTTTTAGTATGTAGATACAGGTTTCTGACATATGTACTTTCCCTTATCCTCAATGCTTTCTATTAAAATTTCTTTTAGAAAAAAAAATAAAATAAAATTTCTTTTAGGACAGTTCTGGCAATGGTGAATTCCCTCTGCTTAGTTTCCTTTTTTTTTATTTTCTGCTTTTTGTCTCCCCCCTCTCCCCTGCTGCGGTGATGTGCCGAGTCAGCTTTACCGGTGAGTGGTGGCCTTGCCCATTTGGGGGCGGCCTGCCCCACTTGCGGGCAGCTCTGCCCTTCCCGCAGGCGGCTCCACTCTGTTCGCAGGTGGCTCTGCTCTGCCCGTGGTGGCTTTGCCCTGCCCATGGTGGCTTTTGCCCTGCCCACAGTGGCTTTTGCCCTGCCCACGGTGGCTCTGCCCTGCCCACAGCAGCTTTTTCCTTCTCAAGCAGTCTGCCCACCCAGAGAGGCCCTGGGGACTGAACCCAGGGCCTCCCATGTGGTAAACCTATGCCCTATCCACTGGGCTATACAGCTGGCCCCAGCTTAGTTTTCTTGAAGACTTCATTTCTCCTTCACTTATGAAGGAAACTTTAAATAAATATAGAATTCCTGATTGATTATTTTTTTCTTTCAAAACATTAGATATTTCACTCCACTCACTTCCTGTTTACATTGTTTCTAAAAGAAGTCCATTGCAATTGTTATTCTTTTTCATCTATAGATAAGGTGAGAATATTTCACCTTTGCTTTTTTAATCAAGATTTTCACTGTGTGTATGATTTTCTTCAGTTTGAGTATGATATGTCAAGTAGTAATTTGATATATTTTGACTTGTTTTGTTATACTGCTTGATATTCTTTGGGCTTCCTGGATGAACTGTGGTTTACTGGCTCTCATTAAGTTTGGACAATGTTCAACCATTATTACTTAAAATATTTCTTTGTCTCTGTTCTCTCTTCATTCACTTTCTGATATACCAATTACAAGTATGTTACATCATTTTTATATTGTCCCATAGATTAAAGTAGTTCTGTGCCTCCTACTCATTGTTTTATCTCTTTGCATTTCACTTGGAGAAGTTTCTATTGACATATGTTCAAGGCTACTGATTCTTGTTCATTATAAACTCATCAAGTTCTCATTCTTCATTTTGGTTACAGTGTTTTGGATTTGGATTTCTAGTGTTCCCTTTTGTGTAATTTTTAGATTTTCCTTTCTCTGCTTACATTACCCACCTGCTGTTGCATTTTTATTTATTCTAAAAGAACTCTTAAAATATTAATTATGGTTATTTTGAATTCCTCATTGGATAATTCCATAATCAGTATTATATCTGAATATGGATCTGATGCCTGTTTTGTCTCTTCAGACTGTGTTGTTTCTTGCCTTTAACCATACCTTGTAATTTTTTGTCTATAGTCATACATTATCTATTTGGTGATAAGAATTAAGCAAAATAGTACTTTCCTGGGCTGTTTTATAACTAAGATGTTCTATGTTTTGAGTTTGCTGTAGCTGTGGTACCAGAGGCTCAGTTTTCTTTGAGGTTCTTTTATTTTGACTCCCGTGATATGTTTGCTTTTCGCTTTTCCTTAAGAACTTCTTCTTCAATAGAGTCTATGTCTTGCAGCTCTTTAGATTGTAATTGACTGATATCCTGGGTCTGTAATAACATAATGATAAGGTTTGGGGGATGGAGGTGTGGAAGCATTTTAAAATCACAAGATTAAATCTCAGTATTTTAGTGAAACTGATATCTGAGTTGTTGGACTGTAACCTTTACACGTGTTTCTCAGCTTCTATTTTACTTTATTCTCCTTAGAAGGAAAGAGTTGTATAATTGCCTTTCTGCCAGGTAGAATAGTTATAGAAAAGTCCTTTCTGTTGGAGAAGAGGCATTAATTATGAAGTGAATCCTGCATATCATTCATAATGTTTACTTTTCCCTTTTCCATGCCAGAAACACAGGGATTATTTTTTTCTCAGATCTTCACTATGAGACTTGATAGTGTACCTGATGTAAACAAATGAAAAAAATAGGGATATCTCCAAAGATTGAAACTCAATAGTTTCTCATTCTAAAATTAGTCCACATTCACCCTCTAGCAACTCATGAAGACTACCACTTAGTGTCCCTACTAGATTATGGCTTAGAGGTTCTGATCTATGTAGGGTTATATAAGCTATGATTGAAACCATGGTTGAGATAGCCAGGAGTCCTAACTAAAAATCAAGATTCAAGCCAAAACCAGCTTATCAGGATTTATTCTTCTCCCATAATGAAAATTCTTTCCTGAGCTTGTTTTACAGGATGTAAAACTTAGCCATAAGTGGGAAACCAGAACATGTGCAGACATACAGCTTCTTGCCCCTTGAATGACTCCTGTGAGAAGATGGTGTCAGTTTAGGCAGATAATGTTTAGATCTCTCACAAAAACAATTGAGAAAGAGCCAAAAGCTGCCTGAGGGACCATCTTTGGGGATCAGCAGACCAGTACACTGCTTCACAACACCCAGAAGATTGAGGAACAGAGAGATGAAAAAGCCAAAACAAATTGTGAGTTACTAAACCTCCTGGCTGCTGGGAAGGGCTTCCCTCCATGACCCCAGTGATGCTCAGCAGGGGTAAAACCCCTGGCTCATTTCAGTTGATGTCTTTTTCTCTTTCAGCTGTTACAAGGGAAAAGGGAGGGGGATTCTGGTGGCATTTCTTCAGTGAATTTGATCTGCAAAGCCCACTTTGAATCTCAGCTCTAACCAGATGAAATAAATGAAAACCAAGAGAGCTACACCTCTGTGGAAAGGTGCTCCAATGAATGCCATCTGCTGGCCAGCCTTTAAATTTCATAGAAAAAAAACTTTTTGAAGCTCCCTTTATGCCACCCCTGGGAGAAAGTCTGCACCCCTGGGAGAAAGTCTGCACCCCATTAGTGAATCCAAATTTTAAGTTGGGCAATTATAAAGACTTAGGATAAGTTCTTCTATCAAAGAAGAGCTGTGATAAAATAACAATAAGCAAGAGAGAGAAATTCACCATCAGAGTAAACTCACCAACATATCAGATGCCTAGACATTAGCAAAATATTACAACCCATACTAGGAAACAGGAAAAGGAATAAATGAAATATACTGAAAATATTCAGAATTTAAGACAATTAATCAATGATAATCACACAACTCTCCTAAATCAATTTAAAGAATTGAAAGAAAATATGACTAAAAAGTTAAAAGATATTAAGAAGACACTGGATGAGCATAAAGAACAATTTGAAATTCTGCAAAGACAAGAGACATTACAGAAATAAAAGACATGAAGGATGATATTAAAAATTTATTAGAGACACATAAGAATAGATTTGTTTTGCTTGAAGGCAGAATTAGTAATTTCAAAGACAGAACATCTGAAGTGGAAAAGACAGGAGGACAGAAAGAGAAGAGAATGGTAAAAAGGGACAGGGTCTCAGGGAATTGAACAACAACATGATGATGGTTGAATATCCATGATATATAAGGAGAACATACAATTCAACAATAAAAAGACAAAGCATCTCTTTAGAAAATGGGCAAAAGATTTGAAAAGACAACTGTCCTAAGAAGAAATACAAATGTATGTAGAACTTTTAATTAGCTTGACTGTAAAAGCTTGGAAATAGATTCGATGGTAACACATTATAGTGAGTATAACTAAACACAACTGGTTTGTAAATGGGATTGTGACTGAAAGGGGTAGTTTAGGGATATAAATGTCAATTGAAAGAAAGCTAGAGAATAATCTAGGGCTTGAATAACAGTGAACCCAGAGGTGGATGAGTATTGTGGTTAACAGTAGAAATACAAGAATGTTCTTCTATGAACTAGAACAAATGCCTGTCACTATTACAATGTGGTAAGAATATGGTGATGCATGGGAAAACACAATTAATGTAACTTATGGACTATAATTAATGACAGTATTAAAATATTCTTGCATCAATGTCAAAAAAGATACTGTATCAATGCTAACTGTCAATAATAGGAGGGTATGGGAATTTTCTTTTGGGCTAAGGAAAAGTAAAAACATTCACTGAGGCAATGATAGCACAATTCTGTGATGAAGTGTGAGTATATGATTTGGAGAGATTTTACAAGACCTGGGACTGTATATCACAGTGAACCATGTGGTGGAAGGTGGGCTGTGGTTAACAATAGAAATATGAGAGTGTTCTCTGATGAAATATAACAAATGTACAGTATTAATACATAGTGTTAATAATAGGGGTATATGGAAAAAATGTACCAAATGGATGCTATGGACCATAGATAGTGATAATAGTATGATGATGATTTTTAATAATCTGTGACAAATGTTCCACAACAATGCAAGGTGTTGGTGGAAGGGTGATGTATGGGAATTCGGCACAGTATGCATGATTGTTTTATAAGTGCACAACCTCTCTAATAAAAAATATTAAAAAATAAAGGTGATATAAAGACTACTTCAGCGAACAGAGGCTGAGAGAAATTTTAGCAGCAGTTGAGCATTATAAGAAATGTTAAAAGAAATTCAAGACTAAAGGATAGTGGTACCATTTAGATATTTGACTTATACAGTAAAATGAAGAATGTCAGAAATATAAATACATGAATTAATATAAATTTTCTTCATATTATATACCATTTAAAAATATAAATGGACTAAATAAAGAAAATATTCAAATACTTTTGAATTTATAAAATCTGTAGAATTATATAAATACACCAGCCAAAGAAAATGGAATTATACTAATATAGGGGTTTTACATTGTATTTGAAGATAGATTATAAGAAGTAATTTTAAAATTTAAAATATAGAAAAAAAATATATATATATTAAGCCAGTAGTGGAGATAAAAGGGGATCATAAAAAGTACTTTAAAATTCAAAATAAGGCAGAAACAGTCAATGAGTAAAAAGAGACTAGACAAATAGAAAATAAACTGTAAGGTAGAAGAATTTAAGTCCAACCATGTGGGTGAACACTCAAATTAAAAGACAGCACATTACTATGGGGAAAAATGAAATTCAAAACCTATATACTAGAATTATAAAAATTAAAAATGAGCCATAGACTTAAACATAAAATCTACTAAGCTCTTAAAAGAAAACAAAGGATAATTCTTAATGACTTTGAGGAAAGTGAAAATTCTTAGAATGTAAAAATCACAATTATTAAGGCAAAAAATTAGATTTTATCAAAATTAAAATTTCTGCTCTTTAAGAAGTACCATTAACAAAATGGAAGGCAAGTCATAGATTGGGAAAAAATCACAATAGAGATATATGTGATATATGACAAATCAATAATACATACTAGGAGTTAATAATAGGGTGGTGTATGGGAATCCTGTATTTTATGCATGATTGTTCTGTAAATCCACAACTTCTTTAAATTAAAAAAAAAAGAATATGTAAAGGACTTTTAAAACTCAAGAATAAAATGAGAGAAAAACAACAAAATGAACAATTTAAATAAATACCTCAACAAAAAAAGTAATTAACTAATGATATAAGAAGGAACTTATACAGTATCTGTCATTTGTATATATGTTCTTATGGTCAGCATAGTGTTTTAGATTGTTTAGTTTTCTGATTTGCTGAATAATATTCCATTGAATACTATACACAAATTTGCTTAATCTTTCACATGATAATAGATATAAGAGCTCTTTTCAGTTTGCATACAAGTCGTTGCATGAACATATCTTTAAATTTATCTTGGGTTAATTACTAAGAGTGTAATCACTATGTATGTGATAAATATTTATTTAATCTCATAAAAACCTACCGGACTATGCAAGTGATTGTATCATTTTACATTCACACTGAAAATATGAGAGCTCTGATATGCACTACTTTCACAAACAATTTGTATACTCAGGTTTGCATAGCAACAGGTATGGCATTGTGGCTTTAATTTGTGTTTTCCTGAAGGCTAATGATATTGAGCAGCAATTTATATGTGTATAGATCATCTGTATATCTTCTGCCCCATTGGTTGAGAAATGGAAAGGCTCACTAGAAGCATGGAATGTATCCGTCTGCTGCAAGTAGCATTAGTTTAGGAGGTAATCTCTAGGGAGTTCCAGCAGGAGCCAGAAACTGCAGCAGCAGCAGGAGGTATGGGTGTTGTTTGCAGTGTACAAGCAGTGACCCATGGTAATCGGGAATACTGCAGTCATTTTCAACATTCTAAGCTCTTTCCTTCATTTTGTACTCTATCACTAACCTCACTGTGTGTATATCTTCCATGCCTTCCTAGTGATACCTACAATTATCTCAGTACATAATTCTCTCAGTAAATGATTTATATTGCTGGCTATTTCTACATTTGAAAATTGGCTCTCCCTGAGACAAAATTAAAGATTAAAAAAGTAAATATAAAATTATTATGGCAAGCAGTGGTAGCTTAGTAGTTGAGCACCTTCTTTGTGTTTAGGAGGTCCCAGGCTCAATCCTCAGTACCTCTCCAAAAAGAAAAAAAAAATAGTTTTTATAAAGTGTTTCATACAATTGTTCACTTTTTAAAATATATTTTTATTTAATTTTAAAAGATACTTATATTACATAAAATGTTACATAAAAAAATATAAGGGATCCCCATATGCCCCACTCCACACACCTCCCACTTTTCCCCACATTAAAAACCTCTTTCATTAGTGTTCATCATTGCAATTGATGAACACATTTTGAGGCATTGCCACTGAGCATGGATTATAGTGTACATTGTAGTTTAAACTCCCACACAATTCTGTAGGTTATGGCAAGATATATATTGGCTTTTATCTGTCCTTGTAATGTCACTCAGGTCAATTCCAAGTCCTGAAAATGACCCCATATTGCACTTCTTTTTCCCTTTCCCTGAATACAGCACATCCAGTGGCCACTGTCTCCTCATCTATGATATAATTTCTTCCATTGTTACAATCACAATAAGTCTATAGTAGAATATCAGTAAGTCTCCTCTAGTCCATATTTTATTCTCCAATCCTGAGGATTGTGGGGTGGTGATGCCCACTCTATCTCTAATTGACAGGGGGCTTCAATCCCATATGGCTGATGGATGGGACTTTCTTGCTTGCAGAAGTAGACTCTCACAATTCCTTGGTGTGGTGGTTGTCCATCCTCACCTTCTTGTTAGATGTCCTGGATTAGTCCAGTGAACTGGAGAGTACGTGTAGCTACTCCACTGAGGCTCAGAGCCCAGCTGGCACGTGGACAGCCCAAAAATTACAGTCTCTTGCACCAATCTACCACCTCCAGCACCAACTACAGGTTCAAATAAAAGGGACAGAAGAGTCATGTGTAGAGAAGTCACATATGCGTTCAACTCTGTCAAACTCAGGAGCACAAACTCCAAAGTAGTACCCACTGGCAGGCACCAAACTCCAGAAGTATCTTCCATTAACATAGGACCTGGGTATCTCCAGAGCCCTCAGGAGCCCCACTCTTTGGGGATAGTATCTACCCTGGCCATCTATGAGATCCTGCTGAGATGTGCATAAGTGTTACCTCTCTGATGAGTTCCTGACTCACTTTGAAGTCTCTTAGCCATATACACTCATTTGTCTTTAACTTTCCCCTCTTTTATTCAAGTTCTTTTTCCAGTTGTATCACAAGCTGGTGCTTGGTAGTAATCCCTCAGTGCCAGGGAGGCTCATCCCCAGGAGTCATATCCCTCACTGAGGGGAAAGTAATGCATTTATATGCTGAGTTTGGCTTAGAGAAATGTCACATTTTAGCCACAAGGAGGCTCTCAGGAGGTAACTTTTAGGTATTCTATAACACTAGGCTAAGTTGCAAATTCAAGAGCAAAAGGCTCATAAGCATCGTCATCAGTATCAAGGACCATCAATTCTCCATCTTTCCTCACTAGTCATTGCCCCTGTACTTGGGGGATTGTTGCTATACCATTAGAGAATGTGGCAGAGCTCCTCAGGATGTGAATTCAATAATCTTTTGGTTGTTGTGTGATCCTCTACCCACTGTGCAATGCCCCACGAAATTTAAACATATTTATATACCTTATATGTATGCCCAGGTGAACTTCCTCCCATGCATCCCCCATCACTGATACCCCACCCTATTGATCCTCCCCTGCCATGGTTGAAACCATTCTGTGATCCAAAACTTCTTCAAAAATTAAGCCAAGAATATTGCCAAATTTGATTAATAAGGAAATGAAATAATAATGATTGGTTCAAAATGATCAAAACATTCATGAAAGTATACACAATATTTTTCTTTCTCTACTTCCTTTGATGAATTACCTCTTTGTCATTATCCCATTTTCTTTATTACACAGATTAGAAACAATTTAAACATATAAAACATAGTATTTTTAATTTGTTAATCCCAAATAAATTTCTAAATCTTCTAGCATATTTATATTAAATGGCTTTCACTACATCAACCCATTGAGATAGTTTCTTGGAAATTTATGAAACAAAATTGTTAGTGTGTTTATTTTAAACCCCACTTCACTGAGAACTTTGAATTGAAATGAAATAGATTTTTAGGGATGTTCTTACTACTTGATTTGTGTATTTTTATAAATCTTTGTAAAAAGATTCCTTTGAACCTATTATTAACTGCTCTGTGATAAAGCCAATTATAACCAAATATGTTGTTTCATGCTCTTGAAGATATGTTAAAAATATGAATTAAATGTTTTTCAACATCTTAAATATGTGTCCAGTGCAAAACAAAACAAAAAGATCAAACTTTGAAAATATTGAAATAAGTTTGTGTGTTGAAACTGTACTTTTGACCAGTCTACCCAAACATTCTATTGTTCTTTCCAATAATTGCATGAGTTAAAGAAGGAATAAGAATATGACAAAGGACACAGTGACATTGGTGGGTGAAAAGCCAGCTATCTGGATGTTTCCTGCCTGGGTTTCTCCTGCCTGTTTTCTCACTTTTCTCTACTGATCATGGATACAAATCACCGGTCCTGATTTGGATCCAGCAAGATGCTTTCACCCAGCAGACAAGCTTTGATGCTTTACCAAAAGCCTATCTGTCTGTGAAAATATAGAAAGTATAGATATGTCTCTAATAATTTTGTATGTACTAACCCTGTGACTTCAAATACCTTTCTCTACCTATGGATAATGAGGCTGGTAAGGCAGTGAAGCTTAACTAACTCTTCTAACTCTTCTAAAAAATCCACTTGAAACTTGGATTTTCTCTACAGTCACACTTAGGTTGCCCTGTTGTTTCAAGGACAATGTAATAATATCAAGCCTGGTATATAATTAGCATTTTTTGTTTAAATCCCCTTGAAAAAAATTATAAACAACTCCTAGAATGCATGTATTGGAAGAGGAAGGAAAGAAACAGCTCTAGACTCAATGAGTTTTCAGAAAAGTTCATGTTATAATTCAAAGCAGTGCATTTAATAATCAATTGTACAAGTCTTTTTAATACTTCCAGGAATATTCTATGATCCAAACACTGAAATTTCTACATCAATCAGTATACAATCCAGACAGAAGGAACACTAATTACAGCCTAAGACAAAAGTTCTAACCACCCCTTGCTAAATGTTAGAACCCAAGAGATAAGCAATAAATGTTTGTTGTATTGGAAAGCAGAGAAAAGTAACTATTTCTGGCATTTTGGAAGACTATTGACTTTGATTTTTTCTTACCAAATTATCCACTCAACACAAGAAAAGGATATCAGAAAATAGTATCTTAAGCTATGCCTGAATTATTTTAAGAGATGTTCCATTTTTATATCCTATCGCTATTATTTGGACATCATTAGTGCTCCAGCAATATCATCACCTCTCAGAGACCACTTGATGCAACAATGACCTAACAGAACTCAGTATATTCATTTTGGGAATTCTGCCTCATAATCTCCATGGCCTGAGGAGAATGCAAATTAGGAGTATGGCATAAAGTAAAATTAAAGTAAGGGAAAACAAAGGGACATCTGTATAATAAAGTATACCACAGAAATCTTTTCAAGGAGAGTCAGTATTTTCAGGCAATGGAATGTCTAATTCTATGTTACCCTCAGATCTAGCATTAGTGAAGATGGAAAAGTTATTAACAAATGCATTGAATAAGAATGATAAAATTCTTTTGAGAAGCATACTCTTAAAAATGGCTAAGAAATTCTGCAAAATCATTCCCATTTTGATATAAAGTTAAGTCTCAGATGAAACAAATAATTTGTTCAGTGTCACTTTCTGATTGTGGAGCCAAGACGCCAACCCAAATCTATTTGATTTTAATACCATGTACCTAGCCACTATAATATATGGCCTCCCTTTTTATAAAAATTGAGAAGTTTTAAAATATGTTTTAAGTTGATTTTTAAATTCAAGCATGGTTTGTTCTACATATTAGAACATTTTCCTGATTCCCAAAATGTGAAGAGAACAGTTGTAAAATTGCCTTTATCTGCTAACAGAAAAGGAGATATGTTTTAAATACTTTTTCTCCAAATTTCTCTAAAAGATATTTGAATAAAAAATTTAAGCACATTTAAATTTGTTTGTGAATAAATTAAAATTTGAAAATAACTAGGCCACGTATGTAAGCATATATGTAAAATAAATAAACAAGAACCCTCCAGATACACATGACAATAAATGAATATGTAATTATGGAATTACAATAGAAGAAAACTGAAATTATATGTATTAAAATATGGACAAATATTATTTCTGATAATAAAACTAAGAATAACAAAGGGCAGGCACAGATGGACTTTCATATTTACCTCTCAAACATATAAAGTGTTAGAAACTTGATATATAATAATTTATATAATATTTTGCAAATAAAAAATAAAATGTGGTTTCCCATTATTGTTTGTTTTAGAATAATATGAATAATGTTTTTTTTCACCTAATATGCTGAATCTAGAACATTGCTGAATTAATTTTAAGCCCCCAAAATGTTGCTCTACTCTCCATTACAACCCCACAAAACCAGCAGTTGAAGTTGGCCATTGTAACATGGGCACTGTTCTTGGCATCGGTGACTAGCTCACCTGACCATCTCCCACAGCTGGCTGCCTCTGACCACTATACAGGTCATCTAACTTCTGCTGGGACAGGGACTGAGAGCTTGATTTTCAATAAAGTAATGTTTTCCACTAAGCAAAAGAGGATTAAACAGATTAATGTTTTAAATATTTAACTCCTATTGTTAGAATATTTATACTTATATTCACAAGGTGTCATTGTCTTTGATTTTCACAAAAGGCACACTATCAGGTGATGCTTTCAATTCAGAGAATCTAAGAGGTCCCCAAGGAACATGGGATAGGCAGCTTGTAAGATTTCCACTTCAGAAGCTAGTCTGCTATGAATAAATTCTTCATTGAGAAGGACATTATACCAAGAACTCTGGGCACAGCAGAAAATAGATTGTTTCTTTTGCTGCAATATGATTTTATTTCAGGTGCTAGTTAGAATATTGAGTAAGCTTTATCTATGGAAAAAAATCTGGGCAGATAGGATGTCTCTCTGGTAAGATATAGTCTATATTCTATGAATTTTTAAAAAATCTTCCTTAATCCCCTTCCTCTATAATATTTATGACAATTTCACAATATTTTAATATCATTTTCCTATGTACATACACTGGAATTGTTTGCAAGTCCTGCATAACTTCCAGAAATAGCACGGTTTCTTCTCCAAGCTATATGCTGAGACTTCAGGACACCCAACAACATCAAATGAATGCTTTCTATACAGCCTGATTGCTTCCTAGATGCCCAAGCTGTGAAGGTCTATTCTCAAAAATCCAGTCATTAAGGCTCACAGGCACTGATATGCACCTGTATCTGTAATTAGCAGAAACTTCCAAAGGGAGATAATATTGGGTATTAAAAAATAGGTCAGGAAGTACTGATAGAAAATATACAGAGAAATTTTACAAGAACTGTATACACATCTATGTTTTACCATGGAAGTGGAATATGCTCTTGGAACTGACAAGAAGTAAATGCTGAATGGTACCATAGAAGGGGAAGGATGGATTCAGAGATTATTGGGTGTGCGCCCCTGTCACACTTCTTTTCAGCTCTGAGATTTTTACCAATTACACTGAGTCCCCTTCTCACAATAATGAGAACTACAAACACTGTGAATATTGTTAGACAATATAAGTATAAGTTGCTAGCATATGGAGAGTATTCGGAGAGAGAGGAAGAGGGCAAAGAAAGAGATACTTAATTTGCACATGACATTAATACTAGCAGCAAAGGAAAGGAAAATAGGTGGTCTTGGTCTCATTACATTTTTATTATTTATTTCCTAAATTGTATTCTCCTTAGTGTGTTCTGTTTTGAGTTATTTCACTTACAACTAGATTCTCTTGGAATCTACAGAATTACCTTTCACACTTAAGATATGCTTGGAAATTATTACATATTATTAATATGGTTAATATGAATTATTTTAGCAGTAATACTTTCTCTTTTGTAATTCAATTGAAACAATAATAAAAACTTTTAAAAAAAGTACTGAGGTGAAAATAAAAGCAAAGGTTTTTACTTTCTTGGCACAACCCACAGCTCTCAGGGTTTGTTTCTTTTTCACCTGAAGCACTCAGTAGGGATTAGGGTACTCGGTAAGAAAACATTGAATGGATTCTTGTTGACTTAAGTAGAGAAAAAATACTCTGTTTCATAATCTGTTTTTGAATTATATTCTTATTTTCAGCCCTGGTGTCTGAGAACTCTGATACATTTTTTAAAAATCATCAATAAAAACTTCAATTATATGCAATACTGTGGGAAAGTTCAATCTAAATTAGACCCCAAAATAAAATAATAATGATAATAATAAAGAAGAGGAAAAGGAAAGGGAATGACTAGTTAAGAGAGAAGGGGAAAGCAAAGAGAAGTAATATATATCTATTTTTAAACTTGAGAAAATTAAATTTTTAAGTAATTAATTTAAATAGCAAAAGTGAGTAGTTTAGAGACAAAGTTTCTATTTTCTCTAAGCATGTCCACTAGAAATCTAATTGGTTTGTAAATGTCATTTACTTTGTCATCACAAAAGAAAGTCATTAGTTAATGATTTTAAGAGAGAATATAATACATTTCAAGAATCATGGCTCATAGGTGAAGGAAGATGAGATCAAGTGGAAATAGTTTCCTAAGAAGATGTTGAAAATTAAGGGGATTATCTAACTCTGAATATGTGTAGCCAGAGTCTCAGGTCCCAGGACCTTCTAGTTTATAACACAAAATTCTTTTTCTTAAGATCCCTGTCCCAAAGGTCACCACAGGCTTGGTTCATTTTTGTCCATGCAGAGATTTCCAGATTTTAGTTTGTCTGAAGCCATGTGTCATGTTATGAATCAGGTATTCAAACCAGTTTGTGTTTTCCATGGTCTTAGATCATCTGGCAAAACAAGCTTCAGGACACATTAAGAGCTCTGTATTCAAGCTAATTCTCAGGATTCCCTATGGCTGAGGTTTTCCTTGATTTTGAAAATTTTTTCAAATATATAAGGATTGAGTTTTATTTTCAGAGAACATTGCTTCCTTATGCTTACAGAACATTATTTTATTCTTAGACCATTTATTATTTTTACTGATTATCAATGTTCCTCTTGAATAATCTGTCTGCCTTCTAAGCTTAGTTACTACATTTATTGGTGAAAAAAAGTTTGTGATTTGGCTATAAGGATTAATATATCTATATTTTACTAATTGATTAATTAATTCATTTCTTTATTAATGAAACAATTGTTGATCTTTGACAATGTGTTTATTGTCCCAGGGTTTCAAAGTTATAAATAAAACTATGTTTCTACCATATAGCCCTAAACAAATTTCCCATTTTGAAAAATTTATTGTACCCAAAATCTAGAGTATTGAAGCCATAATAATTCTTGATTCATAACACAATCTCATCATTTTATAGGCCTTTTTTATGGTTCATTTATTTATTCAATAATAAAATTAAACTACATGAACTACATAGTTGATGATAACATACACTAGTTCACGTACTCTTCTTACTCACCCTTGACCTCTTCTCACCTGAGATTATCTAAGTTTTACATATTTCTTTCCCATTCTGAACATAGTTTTATCACATATACAAATTCCTGAAAATTATACTGTTAATTTTCTATTGTTTTTCACTTTATAAAAAGTGATGTTGAGTGGATCATTTTTACTTTCTTTTGTTCATTATTATATTACTAAGATATAACTACAGCATTTCAAGTAGCTTACTTCATTTGTTTTGAGTGTGAATAATATTCTTTTATGTGCATATACCATAATTCATTCATAGTTCATTCAAACATCTCTGTCAATAATATTTTTGTAAATTTCTCCTCATATATACATGTAAGAGTTATCTTGGGCCTGTATATAGGAATGAAATTGCTGGGTCATAAGATATATAAATGTTGAACTTTATAAGATAAGATCAGACTATTGTTCAAAGTGATTATAGTAATAAAACTCTCCCATTACCACGTATAAGAAGTCATCTTGATTGACATATTGGTTATTCTGAAAAGTTAATTTCTTGACTTTTATTTCCAATATATTAAGGACAAAGAGGAAAAAAGGGAAGAAGTAAACCAGTCTGTGGTATCTGAATTTATTATTCTTGGACTTTGTGAATATTGAGAGATGCAGGCCTTTCTCCTGTTGATATTTTCTTCAGT